>PYXC01001405.1:20000-35000 GCA_015244755.2 Tenualosa ilisha | reverse complement strand
CACATACACACACACACACACAAGCACAAACGCACACACACACACACGCATACGCACACGCACACGCACACAAGCACAAACGCACACACACACACACGCACACAAGCACAAGCACAAGCACAAACGCAAACATACATGCTGCTGATATTGCCTGAGGAGAGACTGAACTCACCCCCATCCCAGGAACACAAAGATCGCAGGACGAATCTTCATCTTCTCATTCTTCTTCATGAGGGCCAGAGAGAAGGCAAGGAGCCCTACACCACACACGCACACACACACACACACACACACACACACACACAAACTTTACTTGCTCATTTGGTGGTGACAGCAGAATGTGGCTGAAGTGGGTGAGAGAGGAAGAAGGAACAGAGGAAGAGAGGAGAGAGAAAGAGAGAGGAAGTAAAGAGAAGAGGAAGAGTTTGAGGTTAATGGGTTGTCGTCAGGGTGAACGCATCTCACCTGTCCACAGGTAGGTGCTGTACAGGCAGCCGTAGAGCAAGGTGAAGATCAGAACCTGCCCCAACAGGTTTTCCCGATGCACCACAAACCTCCAAATAATCATACTCACACACACCAACAGCTGAGAGAACACACACACACACACACACACACACAGAAAGACACGCACATGCACACAAAGACAAAGAGAGAGAGACAGACAGACAGAAACACAAAGACACAGGAAATGGCTTGACATTCAAAGCATGTTGAGCAGTGGGTGGTGCAGTGTTGTGCTGTGTGTATCAGGCGTGAAACTTCTTTATTATTGTTTTGCATAAGTGTTGCATCTTGGATGCGGGTAACTGATCTTACCTGAGCCAGAAACAAGTTCACGGCAAACATGTGTGGCAACCTTTTAAACTTCTTACTTAGGAACAAGACTGATATGGTCCACACCTACATTCACACACACACACACACACACACACACACGTAGAGATTTAATACAGACTAAATACAGATTTAACACAACTCTCAAGATTTCACACATCTAGCAAGAGGATTAAAAGAGTAACATTCACTCAAAGTCCTTTTCCGGAGTTTTCCACTGAGTCCCTACTGCCAGTAAGCCTAGAATTCCCCTGCACACACACACCACAGAAACCTGACCACCCACAGAGGGGAACACACACATCAGCATAAAGACATAAAGGGAGACACACATGACGGGCACTCCACGGTGCATACACACACATACACACATGCCACCAACTGTCCCAATACACACACACCCAGACTGTGCACACACAGACATACACACACAAATACAAGCACTGCACGCACACATACACACACATACACAGACATTCCACCACCTGTCCCAACAAACACATACCCGTTCCGTCCACACACACACACACACACACACACATACACACACACTCAAATACAAACACTGAGTACATCTTTCTATTACACATTCGCACAGTACACAGAAATACACACACTCACACAGTACACAGAAATACACATACACACAAGCACGCACACACAGACTGACCAGAGCAAGCAGGCTGATGATGCTGATGTTAAAGCTGACATTCTGGAGCTCAGTGACCAGAGGCATGGCGTCCATCCAGGGAATGGTCAGTAACCATGCCGACACGTACATGATTGGAGCAGACAGGAAGGTGCTGATGACCATGCCTGACGTCACCTGAGGAGACAGATTACATCGCTTCACTCTGAGGAAGATGCTGAGCGTCGAAGCGTTAGCTGTTTGCACCCAGGAAAGCTGATAAATAACTCTGTTATTGCCCTGTGGCAGCTGACATCTTTGGGTTCTCTTAGCAGGAATCATTAGCCTTATGGATGTCGTGTGTAACATGAGTGAGCGTAGCAGCATAACTGAATGCAGCAATATTCCTTCCTGTATTTCACAGAATCCTTTCATTTGCATCATAAAAACATGTCATTTTATTAGCATTATGGATGTGACTTTATCAGCATTATGGATGTGACTGTATTAGTGTTATGGATGTGACTGTATTAGTGTTATGGATGTGACTGTATTAGTGTTATGGATGTGACTGTATTAGTGTTATGGATGTGACTGTATTAGTGTTATGGATGTGACATTATTAGTGTTATAGATGTGACTGTATTAGTGTTTTGGATGTGACATTATTAGTGTTATAGATGTGACTGTATTAGTGTTTTGGATGTGACTTTATCAGCATTATGGATGTGACTGTATTAGTGTTATGGATGTGACTGTATTAGTGTTTTGGATGTGACATTATTAGTGTTATAGATGTGACTATTAGTGTTTTGGATGTGACATTATTAGTGTTATGGATGTCATTTCACTGGCGTTATGGATGTGACTTTATTAGCGTTATAAATGTGACAAACAGTCACATCCAAATTGTGATTTCTTGGTGTAATGGTGGCCATCTAGTCCATAACAACGCCTTAACTTAACATACATTCTAGTAAGTAAAACTAGTGTCTTGGGTTTTTAGCTCACTTGCTAGTTCACTCAGTTCCCAGTCTGTAGTTGGACAGGATTGAGAGAGAGAGAAAGAGAGAGAGCGAGTGAGAGAGAGAGTGAGCGAGAGAGCGAGTTGTGTGTGTGTGTCATGCGTGACTCACCACCTCCAGCTCAGTGTTGAACTATGCTGCATAGATGGACACACAGGGGGCAGTAGGAAACACACTGTACAGACAGAGAGAGTGTGTGTGAGTGTGTGTGTGTGCATGCTGTGACTCACCACCTCCAGCTCAGTGTTGTACTGTGCTGCATAGATGGCCACACTGGGAGCCGTGGGAAACACACCGTACAGGAAGGCATAGTTGGACAGACTCGAGTGATTGGCTGAGGTGGAGTTGGCCGAGTCCAGAATCTCCACCATGTCCTTGCATATCAGGGGCATTACTAACCTGCAACACACACACACACACACACACACACACACATACATGTTCCAGTAACTCTTAAATATGACACTGTGAGATTTAAGGCCTCCAAAGCAAGTGCCTATGAGAAACTGAAACGTGATTTCTAAACACCTGACACCTGTACCAACACGCCTGTACTGAATTACTGTCAGAACATTCTAGTAATTATCATTATTACTACTTTTGGCATTGCTTCACAATTACACAAATACTCTGTGCGGTGGATGGTCTTCATAAACTAACACACACACACACACACACAGACACACACACACACACACAATTCAGCTGAATTGTGACTCGGCTGAAACTCTCCCCTGACATTTCTTCTGTTACAAGAGGCACTCCCTAAACACATAGCATAGCATAGCATAGCATAGCATAGCATGATTTCTCGTCAACTTTGAGATTTCACAGGATCCACAGTATGGAAATATTAAAATACTGGACTTGCTGTTGCCATCGCTAACAGCAAGAAAGTGGACTAATGTTCCAGAAAGGTGGACAGATGTACAGATCGAAATGTACCGGAATTTACTGGAATAAATGATGTCTGTGTGTGTGTGAGTATGCGTATGTGTGTGTGTTACATATTTACATGTACAATATGTGTGTATTACACATATTTGAAAGTGTATTTGGTCAGATATGTGTCCACTGTTGTGAAAAGACACGCCTCATTGCAGTGTTTCACAACCCTGGTTGCTAGCTAGGGAAGTGTGTGATAAGACTCTTAACCCAAGAGCTTTAGAGTGTGTGTATGTGTGAGTGTGAGTGTGTGTGTATGTGTATGTGTATGTAAGAAGGAGAGGTGCAGAAACACACACAGCCTGCTTTTAACAGCCTGTTCCTTAAGATCTCCTACTGATCACTAAATTGGTGCTTACATTTCACAGAGAATTCCCCCTACTGGCCCCACTAGTGATTTGTAATAAAAAGCTTCACACACACACACACACACGCACACACACACACACACACACACACACAGACATTACCCAACCCAACCATGCCAGCCAACACATGATTTATGAGCACAAAACACACACATCAGCAAGCACATCATCTTGTCTTTCATTCATTCTTTCACGCCTTTCTCTCTCCATCATTCATGTATTCACTGATTAACTAACTCATTCATGTATTCACTGATTAACTAACTCATTCCCATATCACTACCTCCTTCTCTATTACAGTCATTCCCTCTCTTTCTCTCATTCATTCATTCATTCATTCCCATGTATGTGTCACTCTTTCACACTCTAACTCATTCACTCACTCATCTCATTCTCCTGTATCCTGTCTTTCTCCCTCTCAGTCACTCATTCACCCCCCGGCCCCCTGTTCTATACACATCTTTAAGACCACAGGCCTACCTCTGCTTGCTCATAGACAACAGAGGAACCTCCTGTGTCTATATGATTATACACATGAAACACACACATCAGGTGAGTCAATCAGGAATCAGCAGGAAGTGTCTGAGATGTTCTTTTAAAAAAGTAGTGCTGAGTTTGATGTTTGAAATTTCTCTACAATGAGACTTCTGATTTGATTTGAAGTCGCGCTGGCAGTGTGTGTGTGTGTGTGTGAGGGGCATTAATGCCCCTTTCACTTACAGTTTGGCCGTGATGAGCAGTATGAGAGCCACGCCAGTGGAACGCGTCAGTCTCCGCAGCTGACCAACCATAGACAGCCCCAGGTAGAAGAGTGCCGCCCCCCCAAATGAGTTGGCCAATCCGTCCACAAACTCCTGCAGCAGCTCCGGGATCCGCCCACCCAACAGGAAGTGAGACACGATTCCCACCAGCACCATGAACACGATGGGGTTCTTCAGGACCTGCATACACACACACACACACACACACACAGAATTGATAAACAGGATGAGTCTTGTGGCTGATGTAGCAATCCATCTTAATTCCAGTAAATACCAGCAATGGATACTATGCAATGTGCTCTGGATTCAGAAGATCTGCATCACAAGCCCCTCAGGCTGCCATGTGGGCCTGTATCTACTATACTGCTTTAAGACCCCTCCTACAGACATGTTACATGAACACAGCTATCAGGTCAGGTGACCTTTTGCTGTTCTGTAGCTCCTAAGACCGTCTATGGATACTGGTGAATGGCCTAACCCCCACCACAGTCTCCACAAGCATGCATGGATTACCAAAGCTACATCATGCCATTATGCAAACACACACACACGCTCACACAAACACACACACACATTCAAACACACACACAAACACACATATTCAAACACACACAAACACACACACACACACTTAAGCAGACACACTCAAACACACATACACACAAACACACACATTCAAACACACACAAACACACACACATTCAAACACACACACACTCAAAGATGCACACACCTGCAGTAAGACGATGGAGACAATGTGCAGTCTGCTCTGGCTGCCGTGGTCAGCAGTGGGTCTCCATCGCTGGATCTCGCACAGGGCAAAGCCAATGGGGTTGAGCAGCATCAGGGACACGGGCGCTACCAGGTAGATATACTGCAGATACTCTGGATAGGTGCTCCGGTACAGGGCATCCACTGGAGGAAGCATGTAGTGCACATTAGGTAAGAAATTAGGAGTGTTAACTTCAGCTAGCTAGCATCAACCACCCTCACAAATGGTGTCGCTCAAAAGAGCTAAATTCCTCCCTCATTTTTACAGATGAATTGTTGCAACACAAACAACTGTTGTTGACTTGAAAATGTGGATGAGCTCATTTTGTTGCTGGGTGGATCTGCCAATCAAAATGGAAGATGGCTGTCGATGATGTGGCACCAAATAACTGCCTGACTGCCTTGTTGGTGAAACTGGGCCAGATGGGAGAACGTGTGGGACGCCATTTTTAAAAGATAGAGGCAGCTCACTGTGTTTACTGGACTTTTGATTGAATTTGCCAGCCAAGCATTGGTCAGTGAGAAGAATGAGGCCAGAACTCTATCCCACTCGTTACGTGTAATAGGCCTACTTCTTTGGGCAACACACACGCTCACAGAGGAAGCTAAAGAATAGAGAATTGAGAAATTATTGGCCAAATGTATTCACACACACAAGGAATTTGGTCACTGCATTTGTCTTAATCGTGAATTAGTGAAACACACAGCACACACTAACCAAGGGCTACAGCGGTGCCAGGGTGTTAGGTGTCTTGCTCAAGGCCGTGGTCCACTGGTCGGGGGTCGTACCAGCAACCCTTCAGTTCCAAGCTGAAGCCCTAACCAGTAGCCCATGGCTGCAGTGGTCTACATGATGGGAGCAACCCCACACACACTCCATACTCAACTGTGGTCTACAAAATGGACTTGGCCCAAGTTGACTTGACTTTGGCACTGAATGGCTTAGTCCCTCTCAATAATGACTTTGCACCACTAAAGGTTTGCTTTCTAAAGTCAAACTCACCAATGGGGTATCCCAGTGCGAAATCATTGCTCTGAGTGGCAAAGATTGAGTAGAGTCCAGCTTTGCTGTACCGACTCTCGGGGCCCGCGACCATCAGCGTGAGCGAGCACACGATCACGAAGACCGTCACCTTGGCAATCAGCACGCTCCATAGGAACGACCAGATCACGTCCCCAAAGTCCAGCAAGACCATGTTCTTGAAGAGCAGAGCGGGGAGTGCGAAGCGCGACACAAAGTTGCCGATGCCCTTTGCCTGAGCTGGAGAGATTATATCTGTTCGGCCAGCCACATACCCGAACAGGATAATACCGAAACACTCCAGGAGCGCAGGGAAAAGCTTGTCGATTGACATGGTTGGGCTGGTGGACAGCGGGCTGTGACTAATGTTGAGCCCGTGCATGGCGATGTAGCGGTCTGCCATGATGAGCGCGTGTTGGGACGGTAGAACCGAGAACCTGAGGAATGGGTAAAAGTGCACACCTGCGATTTAAAAAAAAAGAAGTTAGGAGTGACCAGGAGAAAAAGAAACACATACTGTCGTCACTTATCAGAGGGGGCGTGATGAAGTGACCACAAGGCACGACAACATACAGCGCGAAACGAAGTGGGCCGTTAGGAGGTGGGCACTTGTCAAATGTCAAATCATGTACACAGTCTCTACTCACAGTTTCTCTTAAGCTATTCTCAAAGCACTCAGATTCGATCTTGTCTGATTTATAAGATCAGGCTATGAAAGTGTACCGGAGAGGTAATGGAGAGGTAGCCTAATATTGATTTCAGATTCTCTTTGACCGACTGGCTGCAACAACCTCGATCTCTTACTTCTCGCTGTAGGAGCTCTCTAAAGGTTATGGATAACCGACATAACCCAAGCATATATCATGTTTTCATTATTGAAATATATATTGAATATATCATTATTATTTCAAACAGACAAAACGCGTGCAAGTCAGGTGCATGAGACCTAGGTAGCGCACTGAGTGAAATATTCTGCAATCTTTCGTTAAACATGTTAGTGGAGGCGATGTGACGGACACGGCTGAACACTTACCATTTGCTTCGTGTTGCTACAAATGAAGGTTTATGTCGTCTGTCACTGTAAATTTGATGGTCATAGGCACCCGTTACTTTTATGACAGGATTCTGTAGGCTGTTTACTGACCGCAGAACTTACATTTTGACCCTGGAAACAGTGTGAATGATTTCCCCCGTGACCAATGACTACGAAAGATTTTTACATTCTAGCTTTACGCCCTTCCCAGTTGTGGTTGCGATTGGTGGAGAGCACAGCCGCTGAACTGACGTTCACATGGCCCCCTCACGTGGTCTGCTTTTAGATTGCATGAAATTAATGCGCTTCAGACGCTTCTTGTCGGCCTGCAGCAGCGGCAGCATCAGGCACGTAAACAAAGGCAGATTCCACAGCAGAGGACCTTGAAAACATTCCAGAGAACCTAGCGCTCCGTTAAAGAGGCCATGTCTGTTTGTCTGCCTAGGCTACTCGTCTCATCATCCTCGCGTTAACAGAAACTATCAAGTGTGGTTTTAGGAAGGGTAGGGTTCTGGTGTGGCTGTAATGGTTTCAGTTTTAATTTGCGGTCAGAGTGTGAATTGTAAGAAGGTGGGGTAAATTAAACCGCAGGTAGAGCTAAACCTGATGATAGGGGCCAGGAGACATAATTTTCTTGACTGAACAAAGCAAGCAGGCTACGATATTAGATAGTTTATTCCCTCTAGCTGTATTTATCCCTCTTGGAATTCCCCTGCTGAACCGAGGTTGCATCTTTGTGACAGACAGGATGTGTTCACACAAGCCCAATAACAAACATAAATCACACATGTAGGTACATTAATTAACATGTCCTTTTTTATTTAGAAAAAAACCATTGCTTTAATACACTGGGAGTCTTTTGTCGATAACAAAAATAGACAATAAAGCCATTCAAATTTAAACAAAGCAGCAAAAAAATACAAAAAGAGTAACATAAAACATTGACACTTCATTTTCTTTTTTGTCTTGGCATGGCTGCCCTCTCTGCAAGAACAGCCTTGAGTACCGTTGGAACAGTCTGCCCTCTCGAGAACACCAGAGGAACCCTTCAAAAGTGCAGATCTGAGAGAATGACTGAATCCCAATGTCCCCTTTAAACACTACGCTCTTAACCCTCAAAGACTTCACTGGGTTGATCAGCCAAGCATGACTGATTCATGTCGGTTAAGGGCCTAGGGCTTAGGGGCTACATTGGGATTCAGTCTGAGTGCAGAGCAGAGATGAACCCCACAACCACCTGAGGAGAGGCGCTCTTGGAGGAGAGCGAGGGCTCCCAGAATGCTCTGAAATACTACACTTCCTGTCTGCGCACAAAAGAAGCACTGTCAGAGGAGGCTACGCTACACACAGCGGCGGTGGCGGCTCCTCGTCTCGTCCGTCCTGAGAAACTCCCAGGCAGATTTTTGGTCTCAAAACAAAGTTGGAGTATCAGTGGTCTCTTGTTTTTCTCTGTGATCGTGTGTGTGTGTGTGCGTGTGTGTGTGTGTGTGTGTGTACACTTTTATCTTATATCCATTCATCCAAAACAAAATACTTGATTGTCAGATTTATGAGTTGCATAGTGCTTTGAAACACACTGTCTCAAACAAGTCCTTTTATATAAATTCTTACAAAGAAATGGCACTGCGTGTGTGTGTGTGTGTTTAGAAGCAACAGTGGTTTCAGGTGTGAACCTGACACGTATGTCTGTCCTGATAATGGGTAACTGTTTGTGTGTGTGCGTGTGTGTGTGTGTGTGTGTGTGGGTGGGTGGGTGATGGTATATGCAGGAAGTGAGACTCTGACAGCCCTGCTATTTAGGACAGGCTACTCAAACAGAGGCGAGCGAAATACATTTAGCAAAACAAACTTAATACTGTCAAAATCAGCTCATACTTTAACATCCGAACACAAACAAACACAAACTACACAAGGATGCATTGGCACCCATACAATAAAGGCACTTCTCTTTCAGGCTCTGTCGTCCAACTGACTGAAGGTCCCTAGTCTACTTCATAGAAAACTCTACTCAGCCCTATGCAATATCCCAGCTCTGCACCCCTAGTGCATACCAACATGTAAGACAAGGGGTGTGTGTGTGTATGTGTGTGTGAGTGGGACAGATTGTGTGTGTGTTTGTGTCATGGAGTGAGAAAAAGAGAGAAAGAGAAAGCATAATGACAGAATGAGTCCCAGCGTGATGCAGATCCCCACTGATTGTAAATGTTTCTTTGGAGTCGTGTCCAACGGAATGTGGCATTTCCACGGTAACAGTGACAAGTACAAGAGTAAGTGCACTAAGCGGTTGGGGGGAGTATGGAAGAGTAAGTGCACTCAGTGGCTGGGGGGAGTATGGAAGAGTAAGTGCACTAAGCGGTTGGGGGGAGTATGGAAGGGAGAGAGAAAAGAAAGGGAGAAAGAAGGGACAGAGAAAGAGAGAGAGAGAGACAGAGGAAGAGAAAGAAGGCAAGACAATTATAGCTGGATTGGGGGACATCCCAGAGTGAACGATAGAGTCTCCTTCACCTAGGGATGGGGGGCAGGGGTGGGGCACCCCTCTCCTTTTTGCCTGAACCTGAGACACACACACACACACACACACAGAAACAGTAAGCATTAGTCATTTGCAGAAGACAGAAAGAGACCAAAGGACACACACACTGAAGAACTTTTCTATCTGCTCTGTACTTTGCTGTGATTGTGCTGTGCTATACTTCTCTGTGCTGTGTTGTATTGTACCTCTCTGTGCTGTGCTGTGACTGTGCTGTGCTGTATTGTACTTCCCTGTGCTGTGCTGTGTTGTGCTGTGACTGTGCTGTGCTGTATTGTACGTCTCTGTGCTGTACTGTATTGCATTGCAAATATGTACCTGTACTGTAATGTGTATCGGTATGATCTATATCTGTGCATTGCTGTGCTGTAAACGTAAACATCTCTCTGTGGTTTTCTGTTAATATGCACATCCATCCACTGCAGTGTAAATGTGTGTGTGTATATTTGTGCTGTGCGGTTAACACGTCCTTGCACCCATAACTGTGCTACCTACGTGTGTCTGTGCAATGGTGTAAATATTAGACTGGATCTGAGGTGGACTGTAAACGAGTGATCACATGGGAATGTGCTGGGAATATTCTAAAGTTGGTTAAGAGCTAAACCTGGCTTAGTTAACCTTACGTCTGTGTGCGTGTGTGTGTGTGTGTGTGTGTGACAGATTAGGCAAGTGAATGGGTGAACATGAGTGAGAGTGTGTGTGTGTGAATAAGTGTGCATCAATGCAAATGCATTCAGCTACACATGTGTATGAGTGTGTGTGAGGGAGAAGTATAGTTAGGCTTTGTTAACCTTAGTTAGGCTTAGTTAACCTAGAGAAAGTGGTCCACCTGCTAAGAGTCACCTAATGGCTTTGCGTCGTTAAAAGGATCCCAGAGGGTGTGTTGGCCTGATGAGACTGACATTCGTGTCCGGCATGTTTACCGTGATTTTAACACTCAAACACTCAAAATGCTTTCGTTTTGATTAAAATGCTTAGAAAGTCCCCTCATTGTAGAGGCGCTAAACTGCTGTTGCATTTTACTTTGTTTAAGTCTCAATGCTTTCTGGGTAAAAAGTGAAATCTCCTGGTTGAGTGGGACATCATGGTGTAATGAACACTTCTGTTCAGCCTTTGCTGTTTTAACTCAAGCACACCGCAAGTCTAGAGGACAACGCGGGAGCTGGTAGTCGAGATTAATGTGAAAAGGAAGACGATCAGAGAAGTGAGGAAAACAGAGTGGAAGAATATGAAAGGTGTCTATGTGCTGCAACAGCCTGGACTCAGACTGGTGCAACCCTGTGATGTCCATTGTAACCCACAAGGCATGAGACTTAAAAAACAAAGGCAGTTTATGAGTGAGAGGATTTTCTAAAACTTTCAATAAAACCGAAAACATTTTGAGTGTTTTTTAACCATGTTTACATAGCTGACACCAACATCAATAATATAAGGCTGATATGCCTCACTAGGCAGGGATCCTTTTAGGAATGATGACTCCAGGCTCTTCTATAACCAGGTTTACCACTACCTCTGATTCAACTTACCCAGGTTTGCTACTTAATCATGTTTTCGGAATACCCCCCTGATGTGTCCGGTGCTACTAGTGGAAGCAGAGATGTGATTGGTTACCTCGTCCGTCGCTCTTGGTCATTCTGCTGGGATAGGTCTTCTGGAAGGGGATGTAAGGCTCTGGGGGCGGGAGCTCAGACATGGGCCGGAAGGTGAAGCGAGATTCCCACTCATCTGAAGGACACACACACACACACACACACACACACACACACACACACATACACACACATATATACAAGTGGGATGGTTAGAAAGCTCTGGGAAGCTCTGTTCCTCACTGTGCTTCAGGTTTATTAGTCTGCAGAAGCTGAACCACAGCCAGCAGCCTGGATCTGCTTCCCAGATATGTCCTGTGTGAGCTGTACGTGTGTGTGTGTGTGTGTGTGTGTGTGTGTGGTGTGTGTGTGTGTGTGTGTGACAAATTAGGCAAGTGAATGGGTGAACATGAGTGAGAGAGTGTGTGTGTGAGCAGCATGTGTGTGTCTGTGTGTGAATAAGTGTGCATGAATGCGAAAGCAATCAACTACGCGCGGTGTGTGTGTGTGTGTGTGTGTGTGTGTAGGCTCTCTGTCTCCTCACCTGCATGTTGGTGATGGTTCTGAAAGCCGTTTCCCATGGGTGGGGGTGGGGGCAGTGGGCCCCCGCCTCCTGGTCTGTCTGGGGGCAGGGGCGGTCTGTTGCTTGGCCCGCTGGAGAGGGGGGGGCGACTGGGGCTGGGGGGCGGAGCCGCTGCCCTCATGCTGCCCCCAGAGCGTCCCGACGGGGGAGGGGGAGGGAGAGGACCTGGAGCAGGCAGATGGAGACGATAAAAATCACACCACCACTACTGCTGCTGGGGTTGACTGTGGCGCGTTCAAGGTCACTAGGTCACTACTGTGTACATATTTGGTCAAAACTATATCAAAAACATATATACTCTTTGGATCCCGTGAAGGAAATTCGGTCTCTGCATTTATCCTATCCGAATTAGAGAGACACACGCAGCACACATTGACCACACAGTGAGGTGAAGCACAAGCTAACCTATAGCAGTGGGCTGCTTGCTACTGCTGGAGAGTGGAGAGGGCTCAGATGCCTTGCTCAAGGGACATGGAGAGCAGCGCAAACACTCCCCCCGCCCACATTCTTCCGACTGGTCACAGATGGAGGCAGCAACCCTTTGGTTTGAAGCCTGAGGCCCTAAGCAGTAAGCCACAGCTGCCCCTCGTTATATTCTCTTGCTCCTTTCTCTACCAACAGCACTCAGTGAGCTTGAACACAGCTACGGTTGGAAGTACTCCAGACTCACTGTAAAGTCTGAGTTCTGAGTCTGACTTATCTTCAACTCAAGCGGCCCTGAATATCTTTGATAAAACCACTACTGCTAAACCAGTTTAGAGGAAGTTAGAAACAGGAAACTCTAGAAAACCTTTTGCAACCCCGCTCTGCGTTCCACTGAAAGACTCCTACTGGGTTAAAACAACCTTAAGAGGAGCAGTCTTTTCCATGCATCCACTGAAGTTAGTCTGCAAAACAATTCGATTCGACCCAGAATTCCTATGTGGTCCCTGCAGAATATAATGTCAGCGATTGAAAAGTTGCATTCAAGACGTCTCCAACCCCAAGGTACACCACTTCTTAAGCATTTTTAAGAGAATATCATCTGTTTAAGAGAACATCAAAGTTTTTGTTAGCGATGAGGTAACAAACTCTAAGTGTACCAAGTTTTGAATAACGCGACGTTGACGACCTAGTGTTGAATTGAGTTCACATAAGATGCCCATAGGCTCCAGCCATCAGTGCAGTCAGTATCGTTTTATCTGCCGCTATCACTTCCCAAGGCCTGTGCTGGCTGTTACCAATGTTGGGTTGGGCCAATTACTCTGTGCATCTGTACACAACATGCAGCTAATGGACAGTACTCTTCCCTGTCCTTCTAGAAAATTCTGCAGGTGGAGTCCTTAGTCTGGGCTGACGGCCTCAGCACTGGATGAGTGTGTGAGGTGTGAGCTGGTTGTCTTGGCGTTCATACCTGAGCGAGTGGAGTTCCTCCCTGGGGCCGGGGGCCTCTCGCTGGGGGGCGGAGGCAGGGGGCCGGAGCGGCCTGGAGGTGGGGCGGGGGCAGAGTTGAGTGACAGGTTCCTCTGAGGCAGCCGCGGGGTGATGTCATCAGCAGGCGCAGACGCAGGCGTAGGAGGAAGCGGAGGTGGGCCTGGGCGTCCGGGAGGCAGAGGGGGCCCACCTCCACCACCACCTCCGCCGGGGCTGGGGCGAGAGGAGGAGTGGGGAGGTGGAGGCTTGTTGTTAAAAGAGGGCGGAGGAAGTGGAGGCCCGTCTCGAGGGAGCGGCAGCGAGGGTCTGCTGCCCATGGCGGGGGCTGGAGGTCGGTCCTCGGAGCCCGGCCGCGGCGCGGGGGGAAGGGGGGGTCGGCCGGAGGGAGGTGGGGCGGGTGTCGAGGGTGGACGGCCAAAACCGGTCGACGCCGGGACGGGAGGAGGGGGTCCACCGCCGGGGCGACCCGGAGGAGGTGTGGGAGCGGAGGAAGTGGGGCGTCCCCCACCAGGCAGGGGTGGGGGTCCACGACCACCAACGTTGCCCCCACCGCCCGGGCGAGGGGTGTTGGGCACAGGGGGTGGCCCTCCTGGAGTATCGGGCCGAGAGGGGGGTCCGCGGAAGCGAGGGCTGTCCATCGGGCTGCTCTTGGGCACAGGCAGGCGAGGGGCAGGGCTGGCATCACCGCCTCCCCCGCCTCCACCTCCAAACGGACGCGGGCCTGCAGAACGCCCACCAGGGGGCAGCAGAGGGGGCCGAGACCCTCCAGAGTCTGAGAGAGAGAGATTGGGAGGAAGGGAGAGAGAGAGTGGGAAAAAGGGAGAGAGAGAGAGTGGGAGAAAGGAAGAGAGAGATAGGGAGAGAGGGACAGAGATCATAATAGTTAAAAAAACCTTCAACCTTCCACTGCCTAGTCTCTGCCTGATCTCTGCCTGATCTCTGCCTGATCACTGCCTGATCTCTGCCTGATCTCTGCCTGATCACTGCCTGATCTCTGCCTGATCTCTGCCTGATCTCTGCCTGATCTCTGCCTGATCTCTGCCTGATCTCTGCCTGATCTCTGCCTAGTCTCTGCCTAGTCTCTGCCTGATCACTGCTTGATCACTGCCTGATCTCTTCCTGATCACTGCCTGATCACTGCCTGATCTCTTCCTGATCTCTTCCTGATCACTGCCTGGGCTTTACATTCTGATTCCTGCTGCAAAGAATTCTACTAGACTGCATGCATTTGCACTCTTCAAGACGTAACCCATAATCTTAGCTATTTGTGTGTGTGTGTGTGTGTGTGTGAGTGTGTACGCGCACTAGGTACTCTTAAAGACATAACCCATAATCCTGGTCCCCCTTGTGTGTGTGTGTGTGTGTGTGTGTGTGTGTGTGTGTGTGTGTGTGTGTTGGATTTCCGCCTGTGTGCCTAAATAAAAGACTTCCCCATGTTCCACTTGTCCAGCAGGCCAAAGTACAGGGGGGGAAATCCTGCTTTAGAGGGGTTAGTC
>PYXC01001405.1:0-12500 GCA_015244755.2 Tenualosa ilisha | reverse complement strand
TTGGTTCTCTGGAAGGGTGCGGTGCACCCACAGGTCAATACTGAGCTGGAATGACGCCTTCTGAAAGCTGTAGATTTATCACAAACCCTCAAGAAACATCCTGTCCACAAGTCTACAGTGCGTAGGAGAAGGCAGGAGTCTATCAGGTCAGTTGAAGCAAATGTTGAGCTAAACTGATGTAAACTTGTGTTGTACTTGACTAACTGCACGAAAAAGGGAACTAGAACTTCTCAGAATTCAGCCATTGAAACTTTAGACATCAACCCAGCGCTGGGCCAAACAGCCAGAGAAGCAACCGAGAAGCAACACTGAAGATGGCAGATCTTCAGGCCTTTTTAAAGAGGAGGGGAGAGGAGAGAGGAGAAGAGAAGAGGGGAGAGGAGAGGAGAGGAGAGGAGAGGAGGAGAAGAGAGATCTCACGCAAACCACTCCCAGGTTCCCTTGTCTGCGACTTGCACAGTCTTCATTAGGCTTCAGTTAGTCTCACACAGATACACACACACATACACACGCACACGTACACACACGTACACATACGTACACGCACACAGACACACACCCGCACACAGACACACACACGCACACAGACACACACACACACATGCACACACACACACGCACGCACACAGACACGCACTCACACACACAGACACACACGCTCACACACACACGTGCACACGCACACAGACACACGCACACAGACACATGCACACGTTGCGTTGAGTTTGCATCTGGAGTTGCCCTCGTCACCTGCAGTTCAAAGCACATGGTGTGCCAGGCCCACAGGCTGACGTAAAGATGGCGGCAGAGACGCCCAGTACTTCCATAATGACTGAACATGAAGCAGGAAGCAGACCTCAGTAAACCATCCCTCATCAGCCTCTCTCACTCTCTCTCCTTCTCATTCTCACTCAGTCTCTATCGTGCTTCCTCTCTGCATCTGTCTATTTTTCTCGCTCTCTGTCAATTTCAACCCCCCCCCGTTCTCTGTCTCTTACAAGTCTACATTGTATCATTCACTTCCTCATTAGGTCTGGTTGATCGACGGATCAAGCCACATAGCAACCTCAACACGGTCGAGTTTAGTTCCTAACACTGTGCAAGGCTTCACGTTCGGTCCAACAGGGGTTCACACACTCTTTTTCTTTTTCTCTCTTTCTCCCTAGCAGGAAAGAGGCAGAGAAAAAAAGAGGGATAGAGAAAGTCAGCAAAATGTCACTGTGATTTTTCCTGTGGATGCTGATGAGTGCATCAGCAAGAAGAGCGTTTCATTCTGCTGAAGTTCCTCTGTGTGTGTGTGTGTGTGTGTGTGTGTGTGTGTGTGTGTGTGTGTGTGTGTGTGTGTGTGTCTGGCTTCAGTAAGAGCACAGTCAGCGAGTTGAGACTAAGGGCTGACTGATGTTATTCAGCCCTCCTAAAATAACCTGAAATATCCTCACATTCACTGAACACACACGTGCACACACACACACACACTTACACTTACTCACGTTCAGGTCTCTGAATCAGAGAATGACACAGTTCAACCCTCTGCTATGTGGAAACAGCTTTCTATTCACTAGAATGTTTACACAAACGGTGCATAACACACAAATATACTCTCTCACACACACACACACACACACACACTACCGGACTCCACCCTGCATTTCACTGCTGTGTTTTTCCTCCTTTTACTTCTTTCTCTCTTTTTCTATCTCTGTCTCTCTCTATCTCTCTCTCTCTGTCGGTCCATCCCCCCCCTTCTTTCTCTCTCTCTTGTATTTCTGAATGCTCATGTCCCATCAGGTCACATGACCAACAGAGGAAGTGGGGGAACATCCTCTCCAAAAGCATGTGATGTGCACTCTCTCTCTCTCTCTCACTGTCTTCTTTTCTTTCTTTCCCTCATTCTCTATCTTTCTTTCAGTCTTTTACTCATTCTCTGTTTTCTAACTCTCTCCCTATGACACGCACACGCACACACACACACACACACACACACACACACACAACCAGATAAAGCCCCTACTCATGAGATGTTTCTGACTCAGTAGCTGACCGTGATGGCCAGACGGCCCCTAAAGGTTACCCTTAACCCAAATAAGTTGGGTTAGCCAATGTTTTACAAAGGCATTCCGACGTATAATTTCTAACTTTTTAGAATTCAATTCTAAGAGGGCAATCCCTTGATCATGCTAAAGAAGGCGGCATGTGGGGAAATTAGCTAAATTGTTTAATTGAAAAAGCTAAATTGTTAGCTAAATCGAAATAGTTCCTCAATTCAAAACTGGTCATATACATTGTATATGATTGGTCATACACATTGATGGAAGGATTTAACAGCAAAGTTAAGATGAATGAGCTTTGTTTTTTTTTTTGTCTTTTGGTGTTTACACATACAGTGCAGGTTCAAACCTCTGAATCACCACTTGTGCCAGTTAGCTCAAATGCTCATATTAGCCTGGTTGTGAAATGTGACTCTTCAGATACTGCTGTGTGTCAACATGTTGACAACATTTTTGTCCAACAACATGTTGTTTTGTCAATATGTACTGTTGAGACTGCATTGTCATTCAGCTACTAATACCACAGATCATGTTTGCAGAACTACCCAGACTGCTGGCAGGACAAACGCAGCAACCATAGGTTCACATTGCAAGCTACGCATTTGCAAAACTTGCCTTCGATCTCCCATAACTAACCTCAGGCCTTGCTCTGGTGCGTCCATGAGCACAATGTGAATCAAGTGTGTTTGAAATGTGATTTACGGAATACAATTCATAATTGATGTTGATGTTAATTGATTCATAATTCATAAAGTTTCTTATGCTGTGGGGTTAAAGACAGCTTAGCCACAGTACAAATAACCCTTGTTTGATTGATGTTTACATTAAGAATTACAACTAGTCAACTCTAGTCATTATCTCTCACAATCAAGAACACACACACACACACACACACACACACACACACACACACACACACACACACACACACACACACGCTCACCAGGAACAGGCCTGGGAAAATTGTTATGGGTGGCTTATATATCATAAACAATGACAATTTAATCTTGTGTGTGTGTAAGGGCTCACAGGTTCTCACAGTGCCGTGACTAGTCAGGTGGAGTGTGTTTTCTGACTACCTTTGTAATAACTACTGGGGTAAAGTTCTCCACTCAGCAACAGAGAGGAAAGTGACCTGTGTCTGAGTGCAAAGAGTGGATGGTCAGGTCACACATTCACACCTCTACCCTCTCCAGTCTCTGTTCCTCACAGTCCACAGTGCATCAATAGCCCCAGTAGCCCACTCAGCTCTAGCTAAAACATCCTGAGTCGACAAGTGGGTCAAGCTGCCTGCACAGCTGTGGCCATGTAAACAACACATACCAGCAGAATGATCTTACTGACAGTCACAGTCTCTCACTCTCACACCACACACACGATCACTTGAAATTAGATTATTCAATTCGCTCATGGTATAGCAAGGAAGAGAAAGAGACACTATCTTGTAAAAGGAAACTATGCGTTGGCCTCATCTTCACTTGGCTTGGCCGATATTCGTTACCCTTGAGATGCCAGCATGCTGGTTCACCTGTTTACTAAACGTGTCTGTCCTGCAGATCCGTGGAAACTCACCATCTATCTCTACCTCTCTCTATCAACTAGGCCAAATAGGCCATGCATCTATCTCGTCACATACGCAACCTACCCACAGATACATGACTAAAAAGACACGACTGCAAGATCTATTTTCCTAGCAATGAAACGCATATTTTTAACGACTTTTCTGAGCCCGTGACACGCGAAAAGCCAAACGCGTGTCGTTCCACACCAACGCTCAGCTCAGCCACAGTAGCCTCCAAGCTGACTAACCAACCACATGTAGGCAACTAAAACGAGACATTAACGAGAAATGTCACTCACCAGAACTTACCTCAGAGATGACGCAAGTTTGGCTTTCTGAGCACCGTTCAGGACCGGCGCAGTTAATGTCAAAGTCAGGACAATTCGCCTCTCTTTTCCTCGGTACAATAGCCTACTTCTACGAGCACTACGGGTTGTGAAGTCAAGCGAGGTCCGATTCTGCCATAGCCTACAGACGCTAATTCTCAGCAGATACCCAGGAAATACCCGCGGGGTGTCGCTTCCTCTAAAACTTGGCACATTCTCGATCTAACGTTATGAGAACGGTATTTAAGGTGCAATGTTGAGAGTTACATAAACTGCTTTGAAATCAATGGCTTTACAATGTAAGAGTTATTCATAAAGCGTCAGAAGAGTGACCTGAATTTGACATTAGTTCAACTCTAACGCAATAGCCTTCCGAAACGGTCTCAGAAACAACGCCTCAAAAGATCCAATTCGCCCTCGCCAAATCTCACGAACTAGCAGCATTAGAATAACTGTTACCTCTAGTCAAGCTTTCATCACCCGCTGCTGCAGGATCGATGCCTGCGTGCGTGCGTGCCACTCCTTCACGGTCAAAGCAGTAACGTTATCACTTTATGTGTTCCGCTTCAACTTCTCACTTTCCACGATGAGATCTTCCGAAGTATTTTTCCACTTACCAAACAGTCAAACTTTCTTCCCATCTACACGTGAGATCACATTACATGTAACGCGGCGATTTCACTCAAATATAGTGATCTTGTTCTTTTGCAGTCGAGTTTTGTTTGCTTCTGCCGATAGAAAAAAAGCTCGAGTCAGACTGAGCTTCTCCCTTATCCGGGACATTTGCTGCTGCTGTGATGCAACGTTTCCAGATGTGGGACGCGCGCGCAGTTCAGGCATGTAAACTTTGCGCTGCCAGAGCCACATCTGCGAAAGAAAGGCCACGCGGCTGAGCTGGTGCGACTATGACCAGCCCGGTGTTCGCGTCGGAGAGCGCCAGCTTGCCCCTCCTCAACCTTCAAGGTAGGAGAAGCCTTTCGGGAGCGAGCCTGTGAGTGCATAGGCCAACATCGCCTCTCTAGTCGAGGTATTTTTATGTCTGTTACATAAATCCCACCAACCACAATCAAGATTCACCTATGCTATGCCTTTCTGCTCAATAATTCAAAGAGTGAGAGTGAGTTTAAGGTTTATTGCAAACAAAATCACACTTGTTAGGCACAAACTGAAATAGGCAAATATAAAAAGATATGAGCGCTCTGCTGAGCTCTGTTGTCCTCTAAGCAAACAGGAGTTGCTTTGAAGAAGAGGACACTCCCAGATGACCTTCACAATTTCTCATTTTCATTCCTTCACAAAACTTCACAAAAAAAGAAGGAAAAAAAAACAAACAAAAAAAAAACACAAAAGCAGTTGAGGAACTGACATGGGCCAAGTCCAACTGCCACAAACTGAGAAATCGCAGGGAAATTCCTTGGTGAGCAGCACATTAAACATATCACACACACACATACACACACACACACACACAGATCAAGTGACACATTTGTAAACACACGCACACACACAAGTGTGCATTAGCGGCGGTGCGAATTGTATTTCAGAAGGAAAATGCGGGTTGCGGGCGGGTTGGGTAAAGACGTCAATAACTGAACCTATTTGAGTTATATGTATTGGTTCATTTGTTTGTTTTTTGTGTGAGTATAAAATGTTTTCCTTTTCTCTTCCCGCTCTGTCTCACATGCACGCAGGCCACATGTCAGAGACTGCAGGATCTTCCGCCCATATAGCCTCTTATCAATCATTTATGTAGGGAAAATAATAGCCTGCCACACATCTTCTAACACTTAATCCTATAGTAGCCTATCTTAACGCCCGATTGTGGAGCAAAATTGTAAAACTTTTCGTCTTAGCATTTTTTGAGCATTTGTGTTCAAAAACCCAGTATCCAGCCAACTAAGCAATGGTTCTTGGTGCTAAAGTGTGGTGGATGAAAAGTCCAGATGTTCTTAGTCTTTATCATTCATGCGCCTGCATGCGCGTGTTGGGGGTATGCGTGTGTGTACTCGTGTGTGTGTGTGTGTGTGAGTGAGTGAGAAAGATGGAGATTGAGAGATAAGTGCAGGGCATACAGACTAAGTTTACACATTTAAAATCTTTAGTTGTTTGTTTCCCTATATATTTCAACAATAAAACAATATTTTTGGAACATAGATTGATAACTAATAGTCAATAGAGTCGTGAGTAGCCTGGGCTAGCCATCATGTAAAAATCTGGGACTACCAAGCAGCAGAGCAAGGTGAGAAAATTCTTCCCATAAACAGGCGTAGGCCTAGGTACCACGTGTTCTTCTCTCTTGTAAATCAGTGTGTAATTTGGCTGTTAGGATGGGTCGAGTTGTATAGTCCAGGTCCACATAACAATGAATACATCACCTACCAAACAAATCCTGAAAATAGCCCAGGCTGTTTTGATTCAGACTTGAATAGCCAATGGTATCATGCCTATGTTTATAAACACCTACTGTTGCTCAGAACCTAACTGAGACTATATGCCGACTTCAAATTATGGTACTTTAAGCCTGTTTTTGTTTTACTTTGTTTACTTTTAGCTAGTGTAATGCTCAGTTTAGCTATGAGTATTTATATTGAACATATTTAAAAATTGTTTATTTGTTTATTCATTTCTGACTACCAGTTGATATTGCTGCATTCCTTTAAGTAGTTATTGGGAGCCAGTGTAGAGAAATTTCATTGAAATGTGTACTGTCTGGAGTAAGGTCTATACATCTATCCATCCAAATCTATTTTCACTTCACATGGAATAGTTTTGACCATCATTAATTCATCTTGCCCGACCAGATTCCTCTGAGATGCATCCCATATGTGCTCTTTTGACTAAAGGGATACACTACCATTTGAGAAAATACTCATTTTCTACCTCCCCTCTAGTTTAACAACTGAGTCTGGCCTTTCTCCAGTTTGTCCAGCCATTCTCTGAGTCTGATGGTATTTTTCCTAATTTAAACTTGAATCTTCTGTAGTTACTGAGACCAACAGAAAATGAAAGGTGGGGATTTTCTAGACTGATGTAACATGGAACTATACTCTCAGTCTGGAGTAATCAAGTAAATTTGCTACCACATCTGACAATAGTCCCTCCATGTGTCCAAGTCAGGCCTTTGATCTCATGGTAGGTTGCAAATTTCCTTGATTATTACACCAGAATGAGATTACAGTTCCATGTCATGTTAGCCTCGAAAATCACCACATTTTATTTTCTGTTGATCTTAGTACACTTTGCAACTACAGAAGAGTCCAGTTAAAGTGTAAGAATTCTTAGTCACTTTTGAGCAAGACGCTAATAGGTGAGCTGCTAATGGTCTAACGTGTTGATCTGCGCTAGATGATCTATGCTAGTCAGGAGCTAAAAGTGCTATAGTCAGACTACGAGAACAGCTGGATGAACTGAAGAAAGGTCAAACTGAAGTGTTTACCTCGGGGGAGGTGGAAAATGAGTGTAAGTAACAAAATTCTGGCGTATTCCTTTGATTTCGTCACGCAAGCACACTGATCCGCATTGAATGCACTCCAGCCCAGCTTTTGAGTTCCTCCCCATCTGGCGCTCCCCCAATCGCAATCTTTTTTTTCATTAGCAACAATAGGTTAAACTCTCACCAACACATGTGGATTTGTTTGCAAACCTAAGAATAGGAAGCAGCGATGATCATTTACGTAGAGTTATGTTGACTGCCAAAGTAATAAACACAAGGTAAATGTGGTGGAGTGAAAGTACACAATTAACTCAGGAAATGTAGTGAATTGAAAGTAAAAGTAAAAGTTGACAGATTTTTAAGAACTCAAGTAAAGTATAGATACTCCCAAAGCATAAGCACTGTAGTGAAGTATTTGTACTTAGATGCTATACCTCTCTGCTTTCCAAAAAGTTATTTTGACCCCTGGGTATCACTGCACTAGGAAATCACTAGAGGGGGCAGAGAGAGCCTCTATTCACCCCGTAATGAGCCGTTTAATCGTCAGTGACTTTGAAGCTTTGAAGCATCAAATGCTGCCTGGTGTGCCTTTAACAGAGAGATATTCAATTCTTTTAGGGCGTCATATGACCCTCAGTCATGTCGGAGAGAGAGGGGCTATCATCAGAATAGGGCAGCATTTGGCCCTCTGCTGAGCTGGAGAGAGAGGCTATCAACAGAATAGGGCAGCATTTGGCCCTCTGCTGAGCTGGAGAGAGAGGGTCTATCAACAGAATAGGGCAGCATTTGGCCCTCTGCTGAGCTGGAGAGAGAGGGTCTATCAACAGAATAGGGCAGCATTTGGCCCTCTGCTGAGCTGGAGAGAGAGGGTCTATCAACAGAATAGGGCAGCGTGTGACCCTGATACTTCAGATGCTTAGACAGACTCACTATACAAGAATGTCAAGCTTCCCTGGAACTGACCAGAGTATGCGACAAGGCTACATTCATGCATGTGTGTGTGTGTGTGTGTGTGTGTGTGAGAGAGAGAGCGACAGTGTGTGTGTATGTTTGTGGCTGTTTGTGCATGTGCCCAGCTGTGAGAGTGTTTGTGAGTGTATTTTTTGTATAGATTTGTGCGTGTATCTGTGTGTGTGTGTGTATGTGTGTGTGTTTCAGAGGTGACAGACTGTCTTGGCTGAAAGAATGACTTCCCTCTGTGCCACACACACATTCAGTACATCTGGAAATCCTAACACATCCACGTGAGCAGGCGGGGAACACACAGCACTCAAGTGCCCTTGGAGGGGTAGAGCACATGGGGGTGACACATGAAATCCAGCCCCAGGCTTGCGCTCGGGCCTCAGGGCCCCCTCTCAGCCTTGCATGTGCAGGTCGATCAGACGGCCAGCAAACACACTCAGTGTCCCGATGATACAAACAGCCATGAACACACACAGCAGAATGTGATCCATCACCATGGCAACAAACTTCCACTCCTCCGAAGCCTAGAGAGAAGAGAGAGAGAGAGAGAGAAAGAGAGGGAGGGAGACATAGAGAAAGTAGAAGTACAACCGATTGTATAGGCGAGGGAGAGAGAAAGAATGAGAAAGAGACAGATAAGAGTGAGATATGAGAGATGAAAAACAGAAAAAACGAGTCTTAGGAATACACATAGAGTATGTATATAGATTACACAGAAGTACAGAGACCATGATTGGGAAAACTTCACTTGTAAACATGTGTATGTGTAGGCTAAACGTGTAACGGTGTGTATGTGTAAACACGTGTATATGTAAACACATGTGTAAACATGTGTGAGTGTAAGCCTATCAATCAAGCTTGAGAGACAGACACTGAAAAAGAGAAAGACTGAGGGAGAAGAGGAATGAATGAGTAAAAAAAGACTGCGAGAGAGAGAGTGAGAGATGGGGAGAGAGACAGAGAGAGGGAGGGTGAGAGGGTAGTAGAAAATCAGAAAGTGTATATATGAGAGACAGAGAGAGAGCAAGAGAGAGAGAGAGAGAGAGACAGACAGAGAAAAAGAGAGAGAGAGACAGAGAGATACAGAGAGAGAGATTGAGAGACAGTAAAAGAGAGACAAACAGAGAGAGAGAGAGAGAGAGTCAGAGAGAGCAAGAGAGATAGAGAGAGAGACAGAGAAAGAGATAGAGAGAGAGACAGAGAAAGAGAGAGTGAGAGACAGAGAGCAAGAGAGACAGAGAGAGAGAGCAAGAGAGACAGAGAGAGTGATAGATAGATAGATAGATAGATAGATAGATAGATAGATAGAGAGACAGATAGAGAGAGAGACAGAGATTTTATCTGTCTGTTCCATAAAGAGAGTCACTGGCATTACGTTGTTGGACTCCTCATCGTTCTTCATGGTCTCGGCGATGTACTTGACACCTTCAATGGCACTCCGAACATCTGGATTCTTGATGATGGGCGACTGGAAGGTGACGTAGGTGGGCCCTGGCTTTCCAGAGATTTCCGAGATGTCAATGTCGTTCTGGAAGATCTGCTTCTCCCGACGTTCCTCAGACGGGCGCTTCATGGTGGAGAAGTACATGAGGTTGGGAATGGTGTCAATGAAGATCTGCAGGAGATAAAAGACACACGCACACACACACACACACACAGGTGAGAAGTACATGAGGTTGGAAATGGTGTCAATGAAGATCTGCAGGAGATAAAAGACGCACGCACACACACACACACACCCGCACACACACACACACACACAGGTGAGAAGTACATGAGGTTGGGAATGGTGTCAATGAAGATCTGCAGGAGATTAAAGACACACGTACACACACACACACACACACACACAGGTGAGAAGTACATGAGGTTGGGAATGGTGTCAATGAAGATCTGCAGGAGATTAAAGACACACGTACACACACACACACACACACACACACACAGGTGAGAAGTACATGAGGTTGGGAATGGTGTCAATGAAGATCTGCAGGAGATAAGACAGACGTCAGAGGATGGAGACACGCATGCACGCACACACACACAGTTGAGTGCTTCATGGTCCAAGCACATGAGGTTGGGAATGGTGACAATGAAGATCAGCATAGAAGATAGGCATCAGACACATTCACACACACACACGTGCGCACTCTCTCTCTCTCACACACACACACACACGCACACAGAGCACCTCCGGTCCTAACACTGTACTTCCCTCCCCTCCACTCTCTAGTGCACTCAGTCTCATTCTGCACTCGACTCCACTTCTGCACTCTCACGCCCTGGAAGCCCCCTAGTGGGGTTCTCTCTAAGATTTCTCAAGATGTAGCCTGATTGATAATCCTCTTTTGTAAGTCACTTTACATAATGAAATGTGACGTCAATGCAAATGCACACACAGACAGTGTGTGCAGAGAGTTCAGTGGTGTTAGATGCGAACACACACACACACACACACACACACACACACACACACACACACACACACAGCTGTGTGTGCTCATTAAAACAAGGCTGTTCACATTTGCTTCTGTTTCATCACCTCACCACTGTTAAACCAGATTAAAGTCATTAGTCACCCAATAAATACTGATCGCATAGAAAAAGGCCTTTTGAAGCACAACTGAATTCTCCCTGCTGTTTTAATGGGATTTTGTACCACACTGTAAACCATCATGACTGAGGTAGAGTCTCTGTTTCAGCTGTGTCCCAGAGCCATGAGCTCATCAATATGAAATGAGCTGGAGTGTGTGCAATAACATCATGTTCTAAATGCATCCCTCCTCTGCAGCCAGGGAGCTGAAGGGAGAGATGATGATGAGGATGATGGTGATGATGGTGATGAAGGTGATAATGACCTCCTGGCAGTGCGGCTCACACAGCACAAGCTGCATGTGTGTCTCTTAACCGTTGTTTGTTCCATCTTTACAAATAAGAGTTTCATGCGTTTTAGGAGAGACTGCACGCCTGCACCAATGCAGCCACTGTTTTAGGGGGGGGACAACACATTGAGAACAACACATTGCAGCTTTAAAGGAGAAGTCCGGTGTGATTCAATCAATGAGTCTGCACTGAGAAACTGACATATTTTGCACTGGATGTCACATGCACCTCTTGTCATAGGCCACTTGTAAGCTGTATTTTGCACTATCAACAACCAATATTTATTACTGAATGCTGCTGTCACATGTCACTTTACCTATACCACCAGAGTATCAACAAACCATTTTTATTATTATTACTTATTTTATATTTTATTTTATTTTATTTTCTATTTATACGGTTTTATCTTTTGTTGTGTAAATATATATATACATATTTTTCTTTTGCATATTGGATTTGTACATACTTTTCAATCCATTTTATGTGTGCACTCTATGGGGCAGCTTTGAATCTCATTACACTCTGTGTAATGACAATAAAGGCGTTCTATTCTATTCTATTCTATGATTCAATGATTGTTTGAGGTCACTGAGTGCTGTCTGTGAGAAAAAAGATTGAGAAAATGACACAACATAGACCGAATAGCAAACGGGCAGCCAGTGTTAACTGAAGCAACTGGGCATAATGAAATGAAACTGAAAGTGAGTCAGTGTCCCATTTAGTTAGCTTTAGATGCCACTCTATTCAGCCTATTCAGACTGTTTCCTAGAGACAGCGCTTGGTGATCTAAAACAACATGGCTACGGATTGATTCACACCGTACTTCCCCTTTAGGACTATCAGTTTACACCAAACTGATGGGTTTCAGCTGATGTGTATTGAAACTGATGGTCAGCACCAGAAGCTGGCCCACATGGGAAGACCTCTAAAGCAGGCTGCTACTATTGACTAGCCTGAGAGGACACAAATAATGCCATTAGCAGTGCTTAGGTTTACCACCAGGTGGCAGCGTAGAGTAAGAAATCCGTTTTAACGGATGGAACGTATAGAGTGCATGCAAACACAGATGCCCTGAGCAACTGACTCTTCATTTGTGAAGCTATTAAGTAATGGATAGAGTAAAGAAAATGTGAATGACAAGCATATTTCATCACCCACCACAGACCAGTCTGCCTCTCTCTCTGTCACCCTCTCTCTCTGTATGTCTTGAGTGTGTCAGAAAACACAGCAACCACACAGCATTGCCGGAGAGGAAAAATCCATGAATCCATCAACAGCTGTGTTGT
>PYXC01001404.1:232500-281936 GCA_015244755.2 Tenualosa ilisha | reverse complement strand
GGGGGGTGGAGAAGGTGGGGGTAGGGGAGTGGTGGGTGTGTGTGTGTGCTTTGGGGGGGGGGATTGGCTCTCTAGGCCGGCTCTTGATGATCACAACCCATCTGCTGTGGAGAATAGGGAGCCAGTCAGATCCAGAAGATCTCTCTTTCTTCCCCTTCTGTGTCTTCTCTCTCTCTCTCCCTCTCTTCATGTCCCTATCTCCTGTCTCTCCATCCGATGCTTGAGCTTCAGGCTATCCTCTTTAGTTTCCTCTCATCTCCTTAATTCTCTTGTATTCTGTCCTCGCCCAGTTCCGTGATGGGACCCTTTTCTTGTTGTTTCCCTCGCTCTCCTTCATCTTTTTCATTTTCTCGACTTCTCTCTTCTCTTTTCTCTGTACTCTTTTTTTCTCTTTTCTCTCTCTCTATCTCTCTTTCTCTTTGCCAACCCACCTCCCCCCTCCCAACACACAACACCCAACACCTGTTCTGCTTGTGCGTAATGAGCATGCTGAATGTGGAGAGCCAGTGTGTTTGTCTAGAGGAAGGCCAGTGTTTGCTACGCTGAGGATGGCACGATTGTGCCATAGGAAATGTGTGTTACACTGAGTATGCACTGTTGAGATTTTTTTTTGTACAGTTCCATCACAGATTCTTTGTGTGTGTGTGTGTGTGTGTGTGTGTGTGTTTGTGTGTAGTGTAGTGTTGAGTGTTGTGCTGAGTCTGTCACTATGTGGCCCTGTAACTCACACACAATGTGATCCATACGCTAAAATTACCGTAATGTCCTGATCATTAACTTAATTAAAGGTTAATCATTAATTTTGCAAAATGTCTTCATCTATGAGGTTAATACATGGGTGAGGGCTATATACAGGATTGCATTTCTTTTTATCATTCTACTTGATTTGATCCAACTGTGATTCAAAAGGTAATGTTTAGTAAACTAGTTAACTCGGTTAATACAAGGGTGAGGTCAATACATGGTTTTGTTTTTCTTTAGTTTGCATAAAACACTGACCTGAGGTTTATACATGGTGCGGCTTACATTCAGGAAATTACTGTAGTCATTTGAGATGATATGATGAAAGATAATCTTGTCTTTTTATTTTAACTGCAATGGTCCATAGCTCTTTGTGACTCCTTTAACTCTGAATAATACACTACACACACTTACACACACTTAAAACACAAAGCATCAATTGTAGGATATTGTGGCCATCAGGGTCACATGATAAGTACAATAAGTAATGTTAATGTTCAGGTAGAATAATTATCATTTTTGTGATATTTGGACTAACTGTGAATCATCTTAACACTAGATGGTGTTGAATATGGACACCAAGTGGCTCAAATAACACTAGATGGTGTTGAATATGGACACCAAGGGGCACAGATAACACTAAATGGTGTTGAATATGGACACCAAGGGGCTCAAATAACACTAGATGGTGTTGAATATGGACACCAAGGGGCTCAAATAACACTAAATTGTGTTGAATATGGACACCAAGGGGCACAAATATTAATTACATTTAGTGTTGCATTAAATATTCACACAACAGGTTGGACTTGTTGTGCTTGTGAGAGGCCTTTATTATTGCCTCTGCTTAATGTCAGTCTAGAGGTGTGTGTGTGTGTGTATGTGACCACATCAGTGGGCTACTGCAGGCCTGATGATGTATTGTGTCTGTGTGTGTGTGTATGTGTGTGTGTGTGTAGTGTGGAATGTCTGCCTCTGGCCACAGTCTAGCTCTGTGAGCACTCCCAGTCTGACTGTCGCCTGGTGTTTATGAGTTTCCCTGTGGAGACACTATATCTGGCCACGGGGATACTATCTCACACGCACACACACACACACACACAGACAGACAGACAGACAGAGACACACACACACACAGAAACACAGAAAGACAGATAGACACACCCACACAGAAAGACAGACAGACAGACAGACACACAAACACACACAGAGCACAAACACACACACATACACACACACACACACACTTTATGCTCATTGAAGGACACTAAATACCCCCCACACATTCAGATAATTCTTGCAGTCTGAGGCAAAACTTGACAGTATAGAAGCACTAAAAACCTCAGAATTTGGCACCACCGATGAACCCAGATCACTTGTGCCACCTCTGACTCTGACTTTGACTCACACACACACACGTGCAGACAAAGAGAGAGACGCACACACTATCTTTCTCATTAAGACTTTTTATGGAGGTGTGCGCACATGTGTGCGGGGACCTGTTAGAGCCTTATCAAACACTTTGTCTCACACACACACACGTGAGACCTCGCTCCCACCTGCTCGCGCCTAGCCACTAAAACAAGCACTAATTGCCTATTCTCCCGTCTCCCCGGAAACATTGACATGCAAATCACAGCCGCGCGTGTGCAACAGCGACCAAAAAAAAAAAAAAAAACTTTGATGGCGCCCGGGTCGTTAGTTATCTTGTTTATTTTATATCACCTCCGACCGAACGCTGCGTCGGTGGCTCACATAAAAGTCATGTGTCAAATTACCCATAAACCCCCACGGCCAGCGGCGCCGCTCTCTGGCGCTCAGCAGGGGCCCAAATTAATCTTTGCCATTAATAATTCAATCCCGACCTCTTTGTTTAATAAACAGTTTGTCAGTGATTTATAGAGGAGTCGCTCTAATTTGATTGCCGGTAGAATCAGGGTGGATATGCATATGGCGGCTGGGCCTGGATAAACAGAATTATTGTAGCCGGTTAGTACACTGCGACGATCAGACACTCAGGCAGGTCTCGGGCGGGGCAGGAGAGGGGGGTACGGGAGGGCACAATTATCCCTAAATTGCATAATCAGCCCTGATGGATGGCTAGCTTAGTGTTTAGCCCTGACGAGAAACGAGAAAAAGTTACTTCACAAAATGCAATAATGGAGGGGAGGAAGACAATGGTATGCGTTATGAGTTTCTCTCAAGATTTGGTTTGCTCTCTCTCTCTCTCTCTCTCTCTCACACACACACACACATTCTCTCTCTCTCTCTCTCTCTCTCTCACACACACACACACATATTCTCTCTCTCTCTCTTGCTCTCTTTCTCTCTCTCACACACACACACACACACACACACACACACACACACAACACACACACACTCTCTCTCTCTCTCTCTCGCTCTCCTCTCTCACACACACACACACACACACTCACACTCTGTGTATGTGTGTTTTGTTGTGGGTTGTTTTATTGCCGAGGTTGAAAGTTTCCTTTTTGATCTCCATAAATAATCTGGAGGATGGATAATGGTGTTTGTGCGTGCCGTTGTGGAGAGATGCGCCTCTCCTCTCCTCTCCTCTCCTCTCCGCTCCTCTCCTCTCGCACCCAGCTCTCCTCCCTCCCACCATCTCTCCCTTCTTTGCCCACTGGAGTTCTGCCAACTCCGCCGACTTTCCTCCGATCTGACAAATTCCTCTCAGTGAGAGCGCCAACAGGTCATTCATTTTCCATATGGATGAAATACTCGTTTTTGAAAAACAAATATATTTACACCATTTTTTTCCTTTCCTTGAGGAAAGATGAAACGCCATTCCTGTTTGTTTATCCGTGTGATAAGGATGGGTGGCTGTTTTTCGTTTTCCTCTGAAATGTTTATAGGTTTGTCCAACAGACGTGCTCAGCCTGTTTTGTGAACGTGTGCGACTTAAATGGACGTTTGGCTGGTCTAAGTTATGGTCCCCTGAGCATTGCTGTGGTGGGTGTGTATGTGTGAGCAGACAGAAAACATTTCCTGCTTTTATACTCTTGCGAACCTCTGTCTATAATTTAGTGAGAGAGAGGAGTGCTGTGGAGGTTCGCTCACATCCTGCACCGGCTGCCAAACATGAGGGCGAAGTCCTCTTTCTTTAGCTCAAGCCACACACACCCTTGTCTGTCAAGTCGGGAAGCCCTCAGCGGGTTACAATGCTTGACCTCTAGATGGCGCTGTGTGACAGTGTTGAGAGCATTGTTCCTTTCTCACCCCCTCAGCTCATCTTGGTCTGTGAGCCTGTAGCATTTGACCACGGCTCGCTCGCAAACCAGATGAAGCAGTGCGCTCCCGCCTACTCCTCTACAAAGGTGTCTTTACTTGATGGAGTGCAGACTCAAGTGTTAGTCTTAAATTGCTGGTGGAATTGGAGAAAATAACAAAAATCTAAGATCCTTGTTTGTGTATGTAGCGAATTTGAATTGCAGAAACACAACATTCTGGCCTTTCCTCTTTCTTTCTCTCCTCATCTCTATCTCTCTCCCTTTATCACTGTCTCTCTGTCTCTCTCATCTTCACTCTCACTAACTCAGTCGTTCACTAGCTCTAATACCTTAGGCAGGGCCTGAACGGAGTACTCTAAAGAGATGGATGATAGTTGTTTACATGCATGTTTGTCTGTTAATTTTCCATTGTGTATGCATGGGATTGCCTCTGGCTTATCCCAGGCCCTCTGGCAGACAGTGAGGAATGTGGCTGAATGTGATTTCTCCCATTATGGTCCCTCAGGTTAGCTACGGCTTCACAGAAACAAAGGAGGATCCTTGCACATGTAAAGTACTCATTAGGAAGATCTGGAGCTCAGCTTACTGTACAGCATTTTTCTATTAAAAAGACCCTTTGTTGGAACTCATGATACAGGAACTATCACTCAAGTTCATAATTACAAAATTGCATGCATGCTCTGAAGGTATTCAGAGTTTATTGTACTTCAAAGAAATTCAATAATTTGTCCCCCCAAAAATATGAAGAAGAATCCCACTGAGTAGTTCAGGTATTTAGCAATAATTCTCTAACCATTTTTTTTTATGTAACTCATAAAATCATGAGTTCATCTTATCTAATATCTAGATTGACAAGAGCATCTGTCTGATGAGACAAGGTTTTCCGTATGAAGAGTACCAGAGGCTTAGGGTGGCAGATCGGATTTATGTTTATTTGAGGATATTTAACTTTAAGGAGCAAAGTTTGACAAATCCACCAGAGCTGTGTACAATCCAGCCTGATCTCTTGCTGATAAGTTAGACAGAGAACTCTGTCAAACCTTCCTGAGGGCACGTTTTGAGAACGACAGTCCAAAACACAGCAATGAGAGCTGGTAGCAGCCAGCATATCTCATCTCTTCTTAATTCAATGAGCTTTGAATTAAGCCCCAGAATCGTGAATGACTGTAAATTTGACATATTTAGTTTGGATCCTCGCCTGTTCCTGTCGCTGTTGTTTTTTGTGGTAGATGGTAGAGCAAATGGCATTCGTTTTTTTGCTAATGGTAACTTCGGTAGAGCAAATGGCAACTCTCTAGTTTTTAAACACAATGGATGTCAGTGCTGACACTGTGAGTCTGAGCCTGCTTCCCACCTAGGGAGCCATGCGACGGGGCCAGTGGAGGCTGGCGGGGCCCCTCTATCACGCTGACAGACAGCCGAGCTGCATAAGGGCCCCGCTGGGGAGGCTGGGGACCACAAACACCCTGTTCTACAATGCTCAGCCGAGACTGCGATCTGCTCTGTCGAACAAATCACAAACCCATTTCTCAGTGTTTTTTGTCCTTCTCCCCTCTCCCTCTCTTTCTTTTCATACTCTCTCTCTCTCTCTTTGTTCTTTGTGCTTTTTTTCCTGTCAGATGTTTTGGGCAATTGGCTTTGTGATTAATTATGCGCGAGGCACGGCTCCGGAGTGCTGTGGAGTTCGGCTGGAGCTGCCGTTGCCTTCGCTACACACTACACACATTTACTTTCCTTAAATGCATTTGCACACACAGACCCACACACATACACACATACACAAACACACTGTCCCAGTGGAGGAAGACGCAGCCTGTCAAAACGCTCATTAGACGCTGGGAAAAACTATCCCAGACATTCTCTCTCTTCGTCTCTGTTTCACGGTCTCTCTCTCTTCCTCCCTTCTTCTCTCCCTTCTTGAATCCCACTGGAAAAGGAGTAGACAGATGTTCGCTGAAGACAAAAGCAAAGAAAGTACGACCGAACAGGATGAATGCTCTTCTTACTCTCGCTCTCTCTCTCAGCCCCACTCGCGCTCTCTTGTCTCTCTCCATCACTTGCCATGGTTGCCATGGTTACGCCGCTGCGCTTCCCTGCGTGGCAGCTGATGACAATCAGTCGCTTGCCTCGACAGCCCTCACTGCCCCAACAAACCCCACCACCATCCATCCCCACCCCCATCCCCACCCCCACCCCCACCTGTCTCAGCAGCGTTCCTTCCCCAGTAGCCTTTTCACAAACATAAAGTCCCTAAAAGCAACTCCACCTCCCATCCTCCCCTTGCCTGCTGTTCCTTTCCTCCTCCTACCACCCCTCCCCCCACCTGCCAATCCACTTAAACAAACCACACTCTGCCCTCCCACCCACAGAAAGCTCTGAAAGGCTCTGATTGGATCCCGCTGCCTGCAATCAGCCAATCAGACGGAGGCGTAATCCCCTCCCCGCAGCGCTCGGCGGCGCTCAGAACGGGCCTCTTTGTGTCCCTCCGCGCGTCCGAGCCCGCCGCAGGCCCGGTAAACACAGGGTCCCGCCGGCACGAAGTCTGCTTTCTGCCAGACCTCCACCACCCCCAGCAGACTGCCTCATTCTCCTCCAGCTGACCCCCCCTCCAGGTACCATAGCCAACTGGGTCATTCCACTTTCCAACCAACCCCCCCCACCCCGCAAACCAGCTGACTACCTGGTTGTTCAAGTTAGAAAGTAACCCCCGCCATGCACACACACACACACACACACACACACAGCACACACAGCAAAACCTGCACATCTAGCCCTGCTGATAGCTTTATTTACCACACAAATCACCCCTATCGGCAATACCAGCCCCCTGCCACACTTCCTACCCTGCCCCAGCAGTAAAGTTTCATTCTCCCCAGCACCTACTTTAAATCTCTCTGTTTCTTTTTTCATTCTCCCCAGTGCCCACTCCAAATCTCTCTCTTTCTTCTCGTTCTCTTTTGCCACCATCCATTCTCTTCCAACACCCAAATTCAACCCACCTGACTGCTTCACTTTCCCCAATCTCCCCCCCATCCCTCCAATCTTTCCTGACTTCAGCTTCCCCCTCCTCTCCCTCCTCCACAGACTTCCATCTCCGGCCCTCCAGGGGAGGACTGCCAGCCTCCAAGCCTATTATTATCACTCCACGCTTGGGCAGGACTGGGTAGGAGGTGGGCGAATGGGCGTGTGGAGGATGGCGTGGAAGGCTGGCGAGGGCTGGCGAGGGCTGGCTCTTCCGTCCTGAGCATTCTCTCTCTCATATACACACACACACACACACACACAGAGAGACAACACACTCTCTCACACTCTCTCCTGCCTGCAAAGCCTATCAGAGAGGCTGCCAAGCTAGCATGATTAGAGCTTTTACCCCAGTTTAATCTGGCGCCTTTGAACAGTAGTTTAGGCCTGTTTTCGCAAGAGTGCAGACGAGACAGAGAGAGCTGGAACTCATCTTTTTTCACACCTACGACCTAATTACAGGAAGCCTAATTCCCCTCCGCAGGATATTAGGCTACTTTAAGCCTTCAGCCCTGGGCCCTCTGGTTTTCACATAACGACTGAGTCTGGTTCAGATCTGGCCCTTTTTCGGTCGTGCTGGCCCAAATATGGAATAACTCCATATATTAAAGTTATACATGAGCTTATACTTATCTTATAACAACTTAATAAGCATTAACAGAAAATGTACAATAGAAAATGTAGAATATGTCAATGAAAAATTACCTTAACAATTATCTCTATTCACAGTAAGATATTAGTATGTGTACCACTACCACACTGACACCACCTAGACACCCATACATTTATGAACAGATATATCTCTCGTTTGGCACGTTTTCAGTGAATAGGCTAGATTTTTTTCCCCCTTTAATAAAAGCTTATTGCCTTCTTTTGGGGGTCCATTACCATTTGATTAAAAATTTAATCACTTTAGACACTGGGGAAGTTGAGCAGACCATTTCATAACTTGTGACATGCATTAGACATGCATTCATAATCTCTCTGCATCTCCACCTTATTAATTTTCTATGGAGCATATTACAAATCCCTTGCTAAAGGCTTTTACTTATAAAATACCTGCTAGGTGCCAGTGGAGGACAATGAAGGACCATGAACCTGTCACCGCGGCAGCAGTGGATATTTCTCATCAGGACGACTTACAGCCCATGGACGAGAGCTCTCACTCTCTCTCTCTCGCTCTCGGTGTTTGTGTGTGCATATGTGTGTGTGTGTGTGTGTGTGTGTGTGTGAGTGTATGTGTGTGTGTGTGGGCCTGTGTCTTTGTGTGTGTATATATGTTGTGTGTGTGTATGTATGTGTGTGTGAGTGTGCGAGCGAACACGTATGCGCGAGGGTCGATTGGAGCATTACTCATGTGTGGTTTGTTAGTGCTTAAAAGTAAAGTTTGAAACGAGCCAGGGAGAGGCACAGCGACAGATGAGCCATTTTAGCTTCTCTCCACTGACAAGAAGAAGGTATTCAATCAGGGCCTTGTTCCCCTACTGACAAGACAAAAGAGAGAGAGAGAGAGAGAGTCAGAGGGGGTGGAGAAATAGAGAGCTTGTTTTTCTTTTCTGAACATTCATTACGGATGCTCTGAAGCCTAGATGAGCAATATCCTTGTGTTTGAGTCCTTCTTGTTCTCCCTCAGCCTTGCTCCCTCTCTCCCTTTAGCGTTTTGCTCTGTCCATACACCAACCTCCCTCCCAAACCTTTCACCTTTCTATCTCTCTGCCCACGCCTCCTTTCTCTCTCTTTTCCTCTATTCCTTTTGTCATCCTCCATCTCTCTCTCTCTCTCTCTCTCTCTCTCTCTCCCCCACCCCACCCTCTCTTTCTTTCTCTCTCTTTCTCTCTCTCTCTCTCTCATCTGCTCTACTGTTCCCTCTGGCCCCAGCTGTGTGTTATATTCTGGACCTTGGTTTGGTAAAGGAGTGCATTCACTGTTCCATTATGCTCCATCTATTGGGGAAGATAAGAGGGGGCAAAATGAAAGAGATGGAGCGGACAAAAGAGGAGAGGAGAGAGACGCTGCCCATCTCTGTCTGCTGCTTCCCGCTCGCATGCACGCGCACACACACACACACACACACATACACACATACACACACACAGATACACATACAAACACACACACACACACACGCGCGCACACACACATACACATGCACACACACACAGATACACATACAAACACACACACACACACACACACACGCACACGCGCACACACACACACACACACACACACGCACACGCGCACACACACACACAAACACACACACACACACACGCGCACACACACACACACACACACACACACACACACAGATACACATACAAACACACACACACACACACACACACACACGCACACGCGCGCACACACACACACACACAAACATAAACACATACACACCCCTTTACACACACATATTTGCACTGGCTCACACACATACATACATGCACACACACACATATGAGCCCCCTTACATGCACACAGATACTCATGCACACACACACACACACATACATACACTCACTCAGCCCCACTACCTGCCTGTCCATATGCATAGGTGTCATATAAAGACCTTAAAAAACCCTAAACAGCAACATATTCTGATTCAGATCTGGCTCGTGTCTCGTCCAGATTAGACCCACAATTAAGTCAGAGGCATGGATGGGTCAAACCGGCAACCAGTATCAATTTTGGCCAAATCGGCCCCCTAGATCAAGAGTCTCCATGAGTCTCCAAATCAGTCCCCCAGACCACCTGGGCCCACAATTTTCCTTTTTTTTTCACTTTCTGTAGGTGAAGAGCCTCTTGTCCTACACATGCAGGCCATGAATGCATACAAGTGGATTCAAACATGTGACTTCATAGATGGTACCAACAAGACATATTTCATTTATGGGGATGGGGGGATGGAGGGATGGATGAATGGATGGATGGGTGGGGGGTGGGGTAGGCTTTTTCCATGTAATTTCCAGCAGGTTTGAGCCATTACCATCCAGCCCTGGTGCACAGCAGGGGAGACTACAAGGCCATAATGAGAACAAGAGAAGGTGAGAGAGAGAGAGAGAGAGAGAGAGAGAGCATAATGGGATGAATAGGTTGATGGAGATATGGAGAAGAAAAAGGAAGCGAGAGAGCGAGTGAGAGAACAAGAGGTGAGGAGAGAGAGGGAGAGATGGAGAGTTTGATGGGAGGTCTAGAAAGGCCACTGTAAAACATGATTATGAGAGAGGCACACATCACGGTACCAATAGGGAACGACAGAGAAGAAAAGAGAAGAGAGAAAGGGTGGAAGAAGTGAAAGTAATGGAAAGAGATGAAGGGAATAGACGATAGAAGGTGTGAAAACCAGCCATCACTTAATTCTGCCATGAGTCCCCTCTCATTAGCCGTAAGGAGATAAAAGCTGGAAACTAATTTAATCCTCTCTTTGTTCTGCACGGTGGCCATTTTCAGAGAGCTCTCCTTCGCCTACCGTATCTCTTCCCTCTTTCGCTCGCTCGCCCCGTCCGTTTCGCCTCTGCTGCTTTTTTTACTCCCTCCTCCATTTCCTGCCCTCTCTCTCTCTCTCTCCCTCTCTCTCTCTCTCTCTTGCTCTTTTTCTCTCCCTTCGTTTTTCAAAGCTATTACGTGCCGCCGGTGGCTCCCAGACGAGAGTGAAATGTGTGCCACTCTGCCCTTGCCAACATTAGAATCAGACCCTCAGCACTGCTCCCTTTACCTCCTATTCAGACACAGCTTTAAATGAGATGGAGGGAGAGAGAGAAGAGAAGAGAGAGAGGAAGAAGAGAAAGAGTGATAGATGAGGAAGGAGAGAAAAGCGGGCGGAGAGAGAAGGATGAGAAAAAGAGAAGAGGAGGAAGAAAGAGAGGGATGAGGAAGGATAAAGAAGAAAAACAGAGGGAGCGAAGGATGAAGAAAGAGAGAGGTGGAAGTGAAGAGATAAGGTAAGACAGGATAGAGCAATAGTATAGAAAGAGGGAGAAAATGAGATGGAGAGGGTGAGAGGAGCAGAGAACGGGGACAGAGAACAGAGAGACAGGCTGAAAAAGAGAGAACGAGAGAACGAGAGGATGGTGGATTAATTAAGGTGAGCTTGTGGTGGGACCTGTCAACCATCACATTCTGACAAATACAGCTCACTCTCTCTCTTTCTCTCTCTCTTTCTGCTATATATATTCTCCTTCTATCTCTCTCTCTGCTATATATATTCTCCCTCTCTCATATTCTCTCTCTGTCTCTTCATCCCCAGTGGAGATGTGCACGTCGACTCTAAGTGCTGTAATTAAACGTGCACAGGCACCTGTGAGGACAGTGACGCACCTCTGGTGCTGTTTAGAAAAAAGAGACAGAAAGACAATTATATACTCTCCAGAAGCACACTGCTCCGAGCCATACTCCATAGATTCATACTGCTCCGAGCCATACTCCATAGATTCATACCGCTCCGAGCCATACTTCATAGATTCATACTGCTCTGAGCCATACTTCATAGATTCATACTGCAAATAAATTAGAATCTCAAGACAAAGTCTTTGAATGACGAAGAAATGCTACTGACTATGTTATAGGTGGTTATAGTATTTCAAAAAGTGACAAGTTCATTATTATAAGAACACCATTTCAGTCAAGAACACAAAAATGATGTTATGTTGAGGTGTTTTAAGTAATTCTGTATTTGGAAATACGTTTTTGGTTTGTTTGCTGTTTTGTGTTTAATCAATGACTGGGTTTTGTCTATTTTTATAAGAAAAGGATTTAAAACATTGCGGACGGTTCCTCCATGACAGAGATGGGAAGAGGTCTTTGTTAAGGCAGATCGTTTGGTCAGCAGGACGTCACGTTTTTTAACAGACTATTTGTTTATTGACCAATCAGAGCTGAGTGGTGAGTTAATGGTTGAGGCCGATCAATTCTGCTTGCTGTGCTATAATCAAGTTCTCTGTCTCCGCTTCAATAGAAAATGGAACTCTTCACTTCCTTCACTGTGACCACACACACACACACACACACACACACACACATACACACACACACACACAAATCCCACATACACACACGCACATAAACAAATATACACAGGCACAAAATTCACCCTGAGGGCCACAACAACATAACTGTTGCTTGCTATGTTCACTACCTGACAACTTATTTGGGCTTTGATCAGAAAGAACAATGTATTTCATCAGACATATCCAGGAAAACTATATTTCTAATTTTCGAGAGTGGGGAAAAATTAACACTTAGCCCACGGGCTGCTGGAAATCATTAGAAAAACACGGGAGGAGGAAAATGAGAGGGAAACAAAAGCAGCCCCTGAGTCACTCGTTTGGTGGTGACATTCTAGAAAATAACACCCTGTTCTCTCTGAAAAAAGAAGGATAGAAAGAAAAAAGAGAGAAAGAAAGAAAGAAAAGAAAGAAAGAAAAAATAATTTCAGGCGGCAGTTTTTTTATTGGTAAGATCTAAATGATTTTGTTATTCTTTGTGTGTTTAGGGAGGGATTGATTGAGAAGGACTGACAGAGAGAAAGAAAGGGATAGATAGCAATGGGGAGTAAGATAGAAGGATTAGGATAGAAAGAGAGAAAATGTAGGCGAGAGAAAGAAAAAGAGAAAGAGTGAGTGTGTGTGTGTATGCATGCATGTGTGTTTGTCTGAGAGAGAGAGAGAGAGAGAGAAAGAGAGCATAAAAATTGAGGGGCTGAAAAGAGACTGAAAGAGAGAAAGAGAGGGGGGGAGTGTTTGAACCTGTGTGGTGTTTTTAAGTGTTCCTGAGTAATTATGGGCTGCGCTGCACACTGCCACTTCAGGCATCTACCCACTGTGCCCAACCCATTATCACACCTCTACCTCACGAGTGTGCCAGCCTCACATGCCAGCCTCCACTGGCCCAATCCTGGCCCATTCTTGGGTGAGTTCTGTTTTAGGTCCGACAGATCCAGCCCAGATGAGGTCCAATCAGAACCACGGGACATTTCAGAGGAACAGAAAAATGTGTTTTCAACATCGCCAATCAACACGTTTCACACGGTGCCAGAGTAGCAACCCAGGTTTTTGTGTGTATGCATGTGTGTGCCCCCACGCATGCATTTATTTGTGTGTGTGTGTGTGTGACTGTATGTCCATGTGCCCATCTGTGTGTGTGTGTGTGTGTGTGTGTGTGTGTGTGTGTGTGTGTGTGTGTGTGTGTGTGTGTGTGTGTGTGTGTGACTGTATGCCCATGTCCCTATCTGTGTGTGGGTACATCAGGTGTGTGTGTGTGTGTGTGTGTGTGTGCGTGTGAGTGTATTTCAGCAGGAAGGTTTGTGTGTGTGTGTGTCTGCATCTGTGTGTTTGTGTATGTCTTTGAGTGCATGTGCGTATGTCAACACATGCATTATGCTTGTGTGTGTGTCTGTGTGTGTGACTGTATGCCCGTCTGTGTGTGTGTATTTAAGCAGGGAAGGCAGCACTGAGGGTGGCGTCGTTCAGAACCTTTTAAGGCTCTCCCACTGGTGAGCGTGTTAATGAGAGGAGCCGGGCACAGGGAGGTCCGGGTGTGATTGTTCCCAGGGAAACGCCACACAGCGGGTCGTCCCTTTGAAGGGTGGGGCCAGCGCTCCAACGGGAGTCATGATGAGTGGCACTCGGGGATATGATTGGGCTTTGTTCTGAGACATATGGGCCACTTGAAATGTAATGCAGACCCACAAACATGGATTTCATTCATCAAAAACATTAAAGTCTGCCCAAGAAAATTTGCTAGAGCAGATATTCTTCAAAAAAAGGGGAGTTTATATGTGTGTATTGTGAGTGCAGGTACATATGTATTTGTGCATGTGTGGATACAGAACATACAGTGTGTGTGTATGAGTGTGAGAGTATATGTGTGTGTGGGCAGGAAGGCAGCTCTTGGGTTGCTCTCTCCATAATAACAAGCGCGAAGTTTTCACACCAGTGTGTGTATGTGTGTGTGTGTGTTTGTGTGTTAGTGACAAGCATAAAGGTTCTACACCATCAAAAAGACAACTGTGAGGTCCCAGAACACCTGTTCCTAAGGCAGTGCTCTGCTTGGAGGAAAATGGCTTAAGGCTGGCAGCGATATAACACTGCATTTTTTTTGTTAAATGTTTGCATTTAATATGCTGCTGTTACTGTTAGCATCCTGTAAATAACTGCATCACATTTGCATATATATAGCTGTTAAGCAGATAAACTTTAGCTAATTTATATCAGTTTCCATTATCACCATTGTTTTTCTCCTGCAGAACTGGCTTAGTTCTGATATAATCAGCTAAAACACTTCAAACCGCTCCAGTGATGAATTTCACAAACACAAGTTTGGTGGATTTAGCAACTGGTTTCCAAATGGCCCCACCGGGGGACAATCCAGCTCTTTCAGGTTACTATACTTGATGAAGTGAAGTGATCAGATGGTGGGAGGAAGTGGGCTAACGAACAGATCGACTGGATGGCTGGCTTTGCCACCGTCTGTTTCTGATGGGGGATGATGGTGCTTTTGGGAGGCGTGTGTCACAAGCGAACAGTCACAGTCCCAAAACTCTGGTGTGTTATTTACTGTGCATCACACACACACACACATGCATGCACGAACACACACATGCATAGACACACACACAAAAAAACACTTCCCAACTGCCACTCTCTGTGTTTCAGCACCAAACATGGATTTTTCACAGGAACTTGAGCATGAATGTTTAATTAGTGGCAGCTGTTGTGCAATGTGCGCATTCACTGAACCTCACAAACGCACATACACACACAAAACCATCCGGTCACACAATTGCCTGTAACACACACACAAACCATCCATCTACCCCCACCACACACACACACACACACACACACACACACACACACACACAGAGATTTATAAATACTATATCACACTATATGCTACTATATGTCTCTCACTTCAGTTGTCACAGTTCATCTGCTGCTCTCATTAGGACATGAGAGACACATGAGATGGCACCTAACTTTCCAGACTGCTGAACATCACAGTGACAATCAGTGCATAGGAAAACACACCACAATGGTATAAAGCAGTCACAGAACAAAATTACCCCTCCCCCCAACACCCCCCTTCAAAAAAAGTACATTCAGAAAAATGCAGAAAAAACATGCGAGAGAGAGACCAAACAAGAGAGCAGGTGATGACCTCCTTTGAAAGTGCCCTTCACAAGCAGAATTTCTGGTGGCATTTTCACCAAATGGTATAACAGACAGTCAATCAAGTCGCCCAAATGCACTCCATTTTAAGGCACTAAAAACCCAGGAACTCATGCTCCTGAAAAGTGTCCTTTATAGTGTCAGATAGCACTTAAGTTCCCTGATGGGGCTTTTCCACTATACCGTTCTGGCACGACTGGACTGGACTGAAACTACACTGGACTGGACTAGACTGGACTCGCTCTTCTTGCTTTTCCATTGGGAATTATACCTGGTACTCATCACAATTTTTTGTACCTCCTTTGGCCAGGTTCTATCCGTGCTGAGCTGATACTAAAAAAACGTTGTGAACAGACTGATGGCCACTGATTGGTCTGAGAAGGCCGTTGCAAGCAGGAAGAGTCACTGTTTGCTTGCGAGAATCAACTGGGCCTGTCCAGTCTGGTCATTCCTTGTCAAATGAAATATTTCAAGCCATAAATTTGAACTACTCCGCTCCTTTTGAGAACGCTTTGCCAGTGTGAAAAAGAAAATCATATTGTTGATTATAAGAGCATGTTCAACCTGCAACCATGAGCAAAGAAAGGGAAGGACACACACACAGTGAGGTAGGTAGGCTACTAGGGGCCCCATCATGCCGCGGCGCACTGTGCATTCGCGACATGCGCATGGTGTCATTGCTATTCTATGCCAGCGCATCGTTCATTTTTTCCAGCAAAAAATCACGTTGTCTAGATAGCAGATGACACTGCGTCGTCATGGGTGTGTCAGCGAAAAGAAGAGGTGTGGTCTGGCGCAAAGCGTGCCAGATGCTATTATAAGGACGCAAAAATTAAATCCGCCAGTGACCAACAAAACCCTGGTCTGTCGTCAGTTGTGCATTGCTGAAAAGCTATTTTAGGGGCGCACAGCGCTTTGGGATATGAAAGCGTGCACAATGCGCGAACACCATACTTCTCTCATCAGCAGGAGCGCACAGCAGAGTTTATACAAAAGTTTTTCATGTACATCACATATATCACAATATTATTGCCGTTGAAAGCTTTTGTTTCCCCCGTCTTCTAACATCATTGTACCACTTTCGGCACTGTTCGGATGTTCTTTTTTTGCCAAAGGCGGAGGACATAACTGAGGATATTTCCTCCCATACTTCCTTGACCCGTGGAGGTTTGGGGGGATTCTTTCCATCCCTGAAGATAACCTGTTCACGCGCTTTTACCTCACGCACTAGCATATCGGTCTCCTCCATCGAAAAACACTCCGGTCTTCCGGGTAAATTCGCCATCATAATAGCAACACACCATGGAAAATGCGCCGCTGGCTTTTAAAGGGAATGAGAGTATAAATCCTGATTGGTTAATTGTATGTTACGCCCAAAACACACCCATGACTAATGAAGTACTTTAAGACCAACCCTTTTGAACCATGCGCCTGGCGCAATGCCTGGCGCCATCAAAATACCAAATTGTGTCGGGCACGCCCCCAAAGCAACTTGCGCGACTGACTTTAGACAATGCGCATATGATCGTCAAAATAGAGCCCTAGAGGTGAAACGATAAATTATTGCAGCACACTTAAATTTACAAGGCTACTTTGCTATTTCTGACTTACTGGTCTCATATTCTTAATGTCGGAAATAAGAAATTAGCATGGAATGCAATGTCTATTACGTTTAACGTGAGCTTGTAGGTCTACAGAATAGGAGAACTAGATAGAAAGAGACAGACGCAATGAAAGAGAATAGGGAAGACATCTTGATCAGTTGGGATACCTGAAATTACTTTTTGTAGGTTGGGATGTAGCCTAGTTTACTTTGCCTCGTGCTAATTTAAGATGGCATGAGCCTAAATAATAAGCCTACACTTTTGTAAACAAAGCAGCCAGTTTGAGTCTTCGCCGATGGCCTCGACAGGTATTTCAATTGAGGTACTACTTCAACTCTCGCACAGCACTGACCGTCAGGGAGATTCCCATATTCCTGGACCTCATGGAAAACGTGCGCCACGACTGGACTCACACGTTGACGAACCGCACAACGATGTGGAGCTCTGTGCAATTCATGGTCACACTGGAAGAAGAGGAACTAGGGCTAGTAAGGATCCCCCCCGTCAAATACATGGTAGCCTCCTATGTCTCTCCCTCCCCTCTCTCCCAGCATGGTAGGTAAAGCCACTCTTCCCTCCTGGCCCTGTTGCATCATGGTCTGGCTCATGAAGAAGACCCACTAGACCTCAGGGCCCAGTCTGTATGTGAGCACCACCGTGTTGGCTGCACACATACACATGCCACGGCTCACGCCATGGCAGGAGTGAGGGACATTTCTCCCAGCTGCATGCGCCTTCCTTCTGTACCGTGAATGGTTCACCTGAGGCGCTACCATGACTAGTTTACTGGCTAAAGTACCATATGCAAGCATGTTAGCTAATGTTCAATAATTAGTAATTGGTTGGCATGTTCCATTTTGAACTTGGGAGCCAATGAAAAGCCTCAACGCTCAGTTTTCTCTGCCTCCTAATTAGAAATTTGTGCAACTAGCTGACTAGTGTGAATTTTGGCTTGAACTAGTTTACTAGTACACATTTTTAACCCCTCTAGTTCACGAGTTTGGATGAAGGATGTATCTACTAGTTAACCAGTGAGCCTGCTGACTTCACCTAGCTAGTTAGTAAACACTTTATGGTTCACTAGTTAGCTAGTGACAATGCACTATTCTGACTACTTATCTAGTGAGGAGTTTGGCATTCCCTTCTTGTGTGCACGTGTACTTATGGAACTGGATCCTCCACTATGTGTGAGTGATTGCTTGGATCCTCCTGTCCTTCACTGACTTGTCTCTCCTGCTGGTAAGAAACCGCTCAGGCAACCCACCTTACCCTTAGTATTTGTGTATGTGTTTGTGAACATCTATCTTTTTGTTAATTCTATTTATGTTAATGATTGGAACCACATCGCATGCTGAGTAAAATGAACATGTGTTCAAACATGGCCAGAGCATGCAAAACAAGTTGGTGTATCTAGCTTGAATTTCGGGTGGTCTGAACAGCAGAAAACCACATGAAATATGATTTTTCCAAATCTGATTGAACTCTCATACGGGGGTGGTTCAATTGTGACTCCAATCAGATTTGTCTCACGAAACAAACAATAACACGTGGAATGTAGAAGGACGGAAGTAAGTGATTAATGGTAACTCTTATTTTTCTCTTGCTATAACAACATGTCAGAGTGTGATATTTGTTCACCATAATTTGCAAATGATCTGGAATGTTACCTCAAACATGGAGAAAGTTTTCAACCACGCCCAGAAATAAAGCTTAATATTCCTCCATCTCTGATATTCTTGTTTTTTGTAGCCTTGTGCTACGGCCCCACCTATTTGAGAAAGAAACAAACCTAGTTCTACCTTCAACCTTTCTTTATCATTTCTGGGCATGATGCGCTAGGCTACCATATTAACCAATGTGGATCTGAAAGATTAAATGCGGACATGCAAATTGAATCTGAGCAGTTTCATTAATCAATGTGAACGAACTGTCACACATCAGATCTGGATGGGATATTGAAAAAAATCAGATTGCTAGTGCTGGACTGCAATCTGAACATAGCCTAACTTCTCACAAGCAGCCGTCCCACAAGTACTTTAACACTCGACACTTCAAGTTAAATAGAATACTTATGGCTTATAACACTATTGTGTTCAAAAATTTGCATTATTTACAATGATTTGCATAGAGGAGAATATTTGGTGACTGTTTGGTCAATGTTTTCATAAAGCCCACTATGACTATTACCATCTACAAGACTATGTTCTATTGTACTTAGTACTTAAATAATATACTATACAATGAAAATGAATTTATGATAGAGACAACTTAGACAGTAGTGGTATGACTAAAAATATGTGAAATGTTGTATGACTAAATAAATGTAAAATCACTTTTGTTGCTCAAAAAAATCCTTGCTAAAATATCTGTGTTCCCTCATGTTCCCTCAGCCATTCAAGACTTCCCTGTTCCGTGGCATGCTATGCCACGCCTGATGCCAGTGTGGGAACTGGTAGTCTCACTAGATAAAGGAACTGAAACTTAAAACTGGAACACTGTTTTCATACAGACATCATGCATACAAAGTATTTTGCAATCAACACAACTCCTTGCAGTGCCATGCAATGTGGTTTATTTGAAATGCCTTGGCTTCATTGAAATCACATGACTCTATATAAGAGAATACTGCTATATAAGAGAATGCTCAGTAGTCTGCTCTTGACCTTGGAAGCTGAAGCGAAACACAGCAGGTCCTGGTGAGGCGTGTAAACTAAACATTTAATATTACAAAGTGGTCAATGTTATATCAAGGCTATTATTATGAGTTGTAAAAGTTCATTTCATTTCATTTAACTCATGTGTTTATTAGGGCTGTCGAAGTTAATGTGTTATTGGGCTGTTAACGCAAGCTCATCGTGATCTGGGTAACAACACTTTACGGTAAGGGTATATATATTTTTTTCCTTTTCTCGCGGGTGACTAACATACAAAGGTGGCAGTACAACAGTAACAGTTATTCTCAATCAAATATTAGGACTTATTTGGACACTGTTAGGCACTTGTGGTTTTGGGCTTTATTCCTATGAATAGACCATCTTTTCTAAATATTATTGAAGGAGAATAACTGTTACTATTGTACTACTGACTTATAAGCCCCATACTAACCAAAGCATATTAAGATCATAATTGATATACAATAAATCGCTTGCTTACTTACTATGAATAAGCAGTAATTAGGAGTTTATATAGGAGACATTCTTTGTTAATGGTTTACTATGGGTGGAATAAGCTCCTGCAGAATAAGGCAATAATAAGTCACATGTAATGACTAAAAAATGGCTAGTATGTTGCTAATTTGCATTTGAATAAGATGCTAGTTAATGGTGAATATGTGTAGCCAATCTAAATTGTTACTTACAGGGCTGACTTAACGTCAGATTTACAGCTATGACCAAAACTGAGTGATTTTCCATTCAGATGTATTTAGTCGGTGGGTCAGTTAGTCAGTTTTTTTTTTTTTTTTTGCTTTGGAAAAAATGGAAGATTTTGTTTCACAACCCAGCTGACATTAGCCTGGTAATAAAACCAGACCCTTGTTCTCCACTTTGTTTCATACAGAGGGTCTGGACATTCGGTGGTCAAATTTGATTGGTTGTTGGAAGTCTTTAAATTTGAAGAGATTGGACTGATAGCATTTTAGCTCTGCATTCACAACCCCTCCCTCTGTTCTAATTCTACTTAGACAGGTTAAAATGCCTCCTGAGACAACAGTCTCATTGGGCTCAAATCCAGACTTGCACTGTAGGGAAGAAGTGTGTGGAAGGCATGGCCAGGCTATCCTGACATATTTCTCCTTTCTCCCACCTGTGAAGGAGGCCGATCTCACACCAAATTGAAAAATGAAATACATTTTATTTATGTCAATAATGTAAGAACATAAATGCTTGCTCTACATGGTTAGGAGGTTGAAAGAGCTACAGCCAAACTGTCTACTAATTTAGTTCAACTTGATAAATTGTAAGCTAAGCAACTTGAGACGTGCTAAAATGCTAAAAGTAATTCAGTCTCCCAACCCTAACTGCCAGCCAGAGCAAGGTCCAGCAATAAAGGCTGCACTTGCTGGTTGTACAAACACTTCTGTTAAGTTTATTTACATCTGCTGGGGTAAACAAGATCATTGTAGAGATCATCTCCATTTCAGCTGACATATTACACAAGTACCTATATAACCTGCCATGGGCGAAAAAGAGCTCCTAGTTTGCTGTAATATCTGCTAACATTAGCTATGGACAGGTATCTACTGACGGGGTATCTAGTGCACTGGTGCAGTTTACGTGAGTAATACGACCAGTTTCACATTTACATTTCATTCTGTAGTTGAAATTAGACTTATAGCTGAACTGTGTGCTGCACAGCAACGTGAGCAAACAATGCTGATTGCAGTGATGAGTTATTCCTGAGGAGGTTGTAGTCTGAGAAGGATAGCATGCTAATGCATTAGCTGTGTCTATTACTCCCTAAGTAATGTTAACGTTGTTACCTGCTAACTGTAAGCTAGGCTATGTTTGATTAAAATTCCCATTCTTTGACTTTAAAAGGAACATGACAACTGAGGAAACACCAAGTGCAGATTAATCGAGCAGGCATTGAGACACACAAATTCATTAAATCTATTTCACTGGCTTTTTTCAACTGTATGAAATTTTACAGTAACCTATCTGTTCAGTGGGCGGTGTGTCACACTGTTCTCTGTGATATGGTGACACTCAATATGTGGTTGAGTCTTTATGGACCACTTTTACGTTATTACGTCGTCAGATGTCTATGTATATCATTGCGCCCAAGAAACTGCTGAAGCGGGTGTAATGGCGGACAACAGTTCTTGGCAGTGTGGAAGGTAAATTTAACAATTATAATTATAATAAGAATAATTTATAATATTTTTCCCTATCTTGATTCAATTAATTCAAAGTTTGTGTTATGGATATTGGTTAATATAAGTGTCAGTGATGTTTAATTTAATGTTTGTAGCATGGGCCAAAGAGGTAACGTTGACTGTGAAGTTCTAGCGCTAACTAGCTAATGTTCATAACGTTCATACAACTTCAGCAAATGTTGGCACAGTAGATCAGTGCTGAAGAAACCTATTTGTATTCAATATCAGTATTCGCCCATAATTACTAAATGCGCTTGACGTTTGTATTGCCAGTACTGGTGATTGTATGAGCTAGTCCTATATTTACCACTTACACTGACTGGATGCCATGATGTTCCTAACTAGCAGTAAACATTTTGACATCCTCTGGTAGCACACCAGCAAATGTTACTTGCTTATATTAAAATAATATTCGCCCACCATCACTTGATTGATGAGCAAATTATCAACCATGATAAATATATGCACTAGGTCACGTTCCAATTTGTCAGTTTACACCAAGGGTGGACTATGTTGGACTAGGTGTTGTGATGTTCCCAACTAGCGGCTATGTGCTATCCTTGATTTACTTCAAAGGTCTTATGCTAGCAAATATTACCCCATTAACAAACATTAGCCTAGCTTCTTATATCATGAGAGAAGAACCTTATCTGTTAGAAAAGCACTCCTTTTTTAGGTTTATGGTATTACGCTAACAAATGCTACATTTCACCACAAAAAATGTCACAGTTTTTACACATGAGGATTAATAATTCAAATGTTTTTTTCTTCTTAGTAGTGCACCATACATAATGTGAAGATGTGCTTCACCAAGACACTCGTGGTGGATTTCCTTAGAGAAGAACCCATGAGATTTCCTTAGAGAAGAACCCATGTGAATATGTTGACTTGCCAGGTGAGCCATTATTGTAAATCATACTAATTTCCACAAAGTCCTAAACTAAGGCTTAAATTGTTTTTTATCTTCTTCATTATGAAATCTTAAGTAAGGACAATTTGCGTGCTATTAAAATATTATTCATCAATAACAATGGTAACTCTAATTACAACTTGGAAATTAAGTGGTATGGACTAGATATAAAATAATGTAAGAGAGATGAGTTAAAGATGGAATTTTGTATTTATTGTACAAATTAGTGAGTAAATACTGGAACAGTAGAGCATGGTCTACTGTCAGCAAATTGCTTACTTACCCTATGGTCACATACAGTAATACCGGTGACTTGGCGATTTGAGGAGGCAACACTTGTGGCTGAGGAGGCACTGCTAGCTCATAAAAAGGAAGTGATTTGTTGGTCTTTGGTACTAACTTGCTAAGTAGGTGGCTGGTAGAAACATTGTATCACCACAGATGTATTTTCTGGTTACAAAACCTATGTTTTCAGATTTAATAGTCAACATTTCTCATCTCATTTTACAAAATACTAAGTCATAAATCCCAAACTTTTTAGTTTAAAAGATAAATAGTGATTGTTGTGCTAGCTCCACCATTTTTAATTTTTTGATCAAAGTTCAGTTTCAAAGTGCCTCGTCATGCATGCCTTCACTTGGATTGGCTATTATGTAGAGGTAGTTTACTTAACTTTTGGAGTACAAGGCATCTGATACGACACATTGTCAAAAATCCCATATTTAGATAGCTGCTCCCAAAGTCGCTTTATTTACTTTACTTCCCAGACGTCCGCGCGTAGGTCTGGCCTAATATAACGCAAACAACTTTAGTATGAAAGTTAAATAAAGAGAGAGTTAGACCAACAGTTCAGGAAGCTCCGAATCAGATTTCACAAGGTAAAGGCCCTCTGCTTTTTTTTTAATGGAGTATTTTGACATGACTTTGCAATATAATATGTTTATTTGTATCTATCATTTCAGCTGTGCTGCAGACATCACTTCAGACCAGATGAGTCAGCTCTTGCAGCTAGAAACAATTTCCATAACTACTACTACATCCTGGTGGATGGTCAGCTATAGTCTTCACTTTCTGCCTTTTGTGAACTCCTGAAAGCACATTATGCTTTTTACATCTCAGATGACACAGCTCTGAATTTAATCTATTTTAATCATATGGTTAGGACTTCCTTTTAAAATATAATTCCAGTCATTAATGAAAACATGTTAGTGTCTGTAGTAGGTCCACTTTGCTTGTTTTAATCAGTTAGCTGCAGAATTTGAAAATGTAATATTGGTGCTAAATATTATCCATAAAGTAATACATTTTACCCTGTGAGGTGCTAAAAAACGCTAAATCAGAGTTTCTGTTATACATTAATTAATATTGCAGCCTGCTGCTTGTCCACTTTCAGAATCATGTGTAAAACGTGGACTTTTTTAAAAACTTCTGCCCACTGTATATTTGAGTTTGACACCCCTGATCATATCCCCATTTCTGTTGAATTGTCATGGTTCATGTTTGGTTTGTCATGGTCTTATCATGTTTATATAAATGAGCTGATCCAATTGAAGATCCAAAATTATTTGATGTATTTTCATTTTTGGAGAAGAAATTAATGAAATTAAAACAGGCAACAATGTATTTCACAGCCATCATTCCATGTAATTTCTGTAAAAGTACATAGGTTATGGGTAATTACTGGGAATCATTACAGGATCTTTCCATTTCATTACTACATTTTAAGTCTTACCACCAAATCTCACCATACCAACAAAGTAATTCCTCGTTGTTACCATTTTGTTAGTAATTATTCAGTTATTATTTAGTAATGTGAGTAGTTATGAGTTGTTACCATGATTTTACCAACTTACTACCACAAAACTACCCTCTTTCTACCGAAGTGTTACCGCCTAATATCGAGTCAAAATTAGTCAGTGAGGGAGATTTATCAACAGAAAATTGTCATAGGGAAAAAATATCAACAAATACACAAGACATAACAAATAACAAATAGTAAGCCGATGTGCAGGTGCTACAAGAAACATTTAAAAAAAAAAAAAAAAAACAGTATTTAAACACGAAATGCTGGAGCTTAGCTAGGGCGTGTGCTTAAAAAAAAAAGAGAAAAAAAATGTTTTACTCAAATAGGCTACATTATTGTTTTTTTTTTATTATTATTTTTATAATCAGGAGCTGTTATCTGACTAATTTTCTCTACTTTGCATTTAAGGAGACAATGCAGAAATGCAGGTATAATTCATATAATATAGCCTAAGTTTATTAACTCATCTCAATATTTTGTTATGAAGGTCTAATTTCTTGCTGGACTGGGCAACATAATTGTGCCTAAATTCAGCAGGCTATATTCTCATGCTTATTTTGATATATGGATTGTGTATCATTTATTGAGAAAAAGTTTGTGAACTAGTGAACCAAAAAAGTAGGTGTGTGATGTACACGTAGTTGCAGAATGTATTAAGCAATGGAATGTAGCTTTCTGTACATTCAAAGTTATTTTTCTTGCAAACCTTTTATCACAGCAACGAGTGCCTAGCATCATTGGAAAGTTCAGATTGCGAAGTTTCACCTGATATTCAGATGTTATCTGTGTGACTTTAACTCTGCAAGTGAATTTCAGGTGTTAATTTACATGCACATAGGTGAATCAGGCGAGAGTCAAGGCAGATTTTTTGTGTGAGAAATTGTAGGAGGGCATGTGAAGGCAGTCAAATGCATGTGTCTCATGCTCATTGCATGAGAGTAGGCAGCCCTGTAGCAATAAAATATGAAATTTGTCAACAGATGCTCTTCTATTTGCTCTGCGGGTGTCTGACCCTGAACACCTAAATCCTAGACACCAATCACATCAGTTTATCTGATACTGACGGGCTCTGAGCCATGTAGAGAGGAAGGAATATTTGCTGTTTTGTTTGTTTGTCTGGGCCATGACATGTTTCCTGTTTATGTGGTGAAAGAATATGGTTATATTTTGTGGAACTAAAAGAGCGTGCAGACCATTTTTGGACCGATGGGCAGTCTTTGTACCATTGGATGGTTGGACCAAAGAAGTGTTGGAATATGGAACCAAATATGGGATCTGGCCTTGGTACTGAAAACTCTAGCACTCTGCCTTTCGAGCAAGTAGCTTAAGTGACTGTCTTACAAAATGGTGCTCCTGATTGCCCAGCTTCCCCAGACACTGAATGATCTTAATAATAACATTAATAACTTCTTTATTTCCGGTTACAGTGAGTACAAGACTTGTCCACTGTGAGATGTGATAGCACTGCACATCTTGCCCCATCCAACAATGGCTCAGAGTCCACATGAAGCCATCCTCCCTGTCCAGACTGAGACGACAGGTCCAGAACACAATTCAGCCCTCCAACTGCCACATGGTGGAAACAAGCAGCCTACAGGTAAGTAGAGATTAGTTTTCAGTTTCATCTTGTTGTACTGTGGACAGTTTTTGAGCTGTATTTTTTGTTCATGCATTAGCTGCTGTGTAAATTTGTATGTGAAATATTTTGAGTGAGACCAATATCCCATATCCTGATGTCAGTGAATATTAGTGGTCAGGGTCTTCTTTAGTATAGTGATCTTAGATGCATTTTTACACTGACTTCCCAAACAACCTCAAAGCATTAACCTTGGGTAAGCAATGCTGAACAATGTGTTTGTTTATATTTACATTTCTTAACAAATGCTTTTGTCCAAAGCAATGTACATTGGCCCTCATTTATTAAAATGCCACCATTATGTCCATAACAAGAATTGTTCTAAGAAAATTAAGATAATCACTCAATGTATAATGGAGGCTTTGCAATTATTAGTCATTTAGATTAGAGGTAGACCGATAGAGGTAGACCGATATATTTGTTGGCCGATATATCAGTCGATATTTCGCATTGGCTGATATTAAGATATATTAAGCCAATTATATTAAACCAACATTTGTTAGCTCCCTTTAGCTGTAACTTAACCCACCAGCCGTGGGGTTAAATTATTATTTTCAGTGCCGACATTGTCAGTATCTGGTGCCAGAATTTTTCAGCGCATGTGTGTGTCTGAGACCTGCCCCGCCCCACAGAGCACAGCACAGAGAGCACTTCAGCCTCACAGAGATTGGAAGAACCATGAGTGGTTTAAGTTGAGTTTATGCTCTGCTCTCTTCACAATGCTTAGAAAAATGCAACCAATCATTTGCATGAGAGCAGAAACTCAAGCAACATGCTGTTTCGTTACACATAACTAGCACAATACTTTCTGACCTGAGCAGAGGTGAATATGTCTAAAACAGCCTAACAAAAGATCAGGTAGGCCTACTCCGACATAAATCCACACTGAAACGTCTTAGAAGATGAAACCAATTTGAATAGTTTTCTTTGTTTGGATTTAGTAACTATAAGTATTGGCCTTTACTTTCTCAAATCCAAACTAATTATTATTATGACAGATTATGGCAGATGAGACAGTAACGTTGGAGTTGAGCAGGTAAACACAAACTATTTCAAGGCTAATTTAGCACTAATTACAGTACTGACATTGCAACTGTACTGCCATTAGAGTGCATGAAAATGCACTCTACTGTTTTTCAATGTCTTCTTTTTATTATTACAGTGCATGAAAATGCACTATACTGTTTCTCAGAGTCTTTTTACTGTGCATGAAAATGCACCATACTGTTCTTCATAGTCTTCTTATTAAAGTGCATGAAAATGCACTTTACTGTTCTCTTAAAAGTCTTCTTCTTTTTATTTTTATTATTATTAGAGCGCATGAAAATGCACTCTACTGTTCTTCAAGGTCTTCTTCTTTTTATTTTTATTATTATTAGAGTGCATGAACATGGACTCTAATAATAATACTGTTCTTTGAAGTCTTATTATTTTTCTAATTTGTTTGTCATTTTCAATGATGCGAATGCATCTTAAACCATTTAATAAAGAAACTTTATTCAAACGACATTACGTAGATCTCCTTTGTCCCAATCTGGGAATGTATTTTTCATTTTTGTAACATTTATACTTTTTGAGATATTAATTAAAAACTTCCCCATACTCTTAGTTTTGGATGATGACATCACAATATGGTCATTAAGCAACTAGAGAATGTAATTCCAGGGAATTACAAGTGCATTAAAATGCATACTGTAGTTGCTTGATGTGGACATGGCAAATAGTTGCATCATAATATTGGTAGCTAGGTTGTTAGTAGGATAGTTATGGTAGTGACTACGGTAAAAGTAGTGGTTGCTATGCTGGATGTTAGCTTAGTCATGGTATTTGCTAGGTTGTAACATTGGAAGTAGTTGCTAGGTTATTGCTAGGGTATTTGAGATGGTTGCTATGCTGTTGCTAAGGGGAGCTGTGGTGGTTGTTATAGTAACTGAAGTGGTTATCATCCTGGTTGCTATGGTAATCATCTTGGTTGCCAGGTTGTAACTATGGAAGTGGTTACTATGTTGTTGCTAGGGTACTTGACGTGTTTGCTATAGTTGTTGCTGGTTTAATTGTGATGGTTGCTGTGGTGGTTGCTAGGTTGCAACTGTAGAAGTGGATGCTAAGCAGTTGTTAGGATATTTGAGGTGGTTACTAGGGTAGATATGGTTGTTGTTAGGCTGCTGCTAGAGTACTTGTGGTGGTTTCTATGCTAGTTGCGAGGTTAAACATGTTGGTTGCTATGTTGGTTGCTAGGTTGTAACATTGGTAGTGGTTGCTAGGTTGTTGGTTGGTTGGTTTCACAATCCAAGTTTGAACATCAAGTTTCAGGTCTAGTAGTCAAGGGCTCTAGTGCCATCAAAGGATTTAGATGAAATTGCATGGGCAATTCCAACAATTGCAACAATTTTCAAAAACTAGATGTACCGCATAGCGATACATGGTATGACCGCCGCAATGTATTGAAATGTGAGAACTGTTGGCATGACAAGTGTGTGGTAGAACAGTGTTGTGAGGTGGGAATTAGATTGGAAATTATGTCTTGGAAGTGGGTATGGATGTGTTTTTTGAATGAATGAGATTGTGTGTGATTTTGTAGTGTGTAGGAGTGATTTATGAAAGGGTAGGTGTTGTCATAGTATATATGTAGCCTACATGTGTTAATTTGAACTCTTGCCACTTGGTGTTTGTGTAGAGATGGTAGTCATAAGATTGTCTTGTATGGAGTATTATATATAAAAAAAAAATATATATATATAGGTCTTTTGACACCTATATATGGCGATAAACAGCGTCCCCTATGACGAAATGTCACAAAATTTAGTACACATGACAAGAAAGCTGTTTAGAGATGGCATGTCAACTTTGACCAAATTTGAACAATTAAAAGCCAAGATATGTACTTTTGAAAAATTTTAAGCTACGTGTTCAATGTTCATTGACGTGTAACTTCGAAACAATTTATCTCAAGATAAATCCTTTGATAACTTTTTGTCAGCATTGTCTGTAGATGACGTATACCAAATTTGGTGAGATTCTCATTAACGGCCTATGACGGGTTCGTTCAGATTCATTTTCGCAATGTTCAAATTTCATGTAAATTGTTTTCGTTGGAAGTGGGCGTCGACCAGTGTTTTCCATGCGTGAGGTTCAATAGATTTCACGATAAAAAAAAAAATGTTGTAAACATTAGCATTCTCTAGATAATAGGCAAAATGACATTTTCTACAATTACAGCGCCCCTATGGACCAAATTTTATGGCATGTGCTGTGGTTTCAGAGGTCTTTGTGGTGATCGTACATGACATATTTCGTGCAGTTCCCACCTTCTCGGTCCAAGATATTGGCAACTCAAAATCCCAATTTTTGCATTTACCTTTATCACTAGGTGGCGCTATGCTTCACGTGAGCGTTTATGGGCTGGGTTGATACGTCTCTGTAACACCAACATACTAACACAAAATCGTTATCTTGGGCAAAAATGTTAACGAGTTATTTAACAAAAACTGTTTTTTGACACCTAGCTTCGGCGATAAACAGCGCCCCCTATGACGAAATGTCACAAAATTTAGTACACATGACAAAAAAGCAGTTTAGAGATGGCATGCCAAGTTTGACCAAATTTGAGCAATTAAAAGCCAAGATATGTACTTTTAAAGAATTTTAAGCTACGTGTTAAATGTTCATTGACGTGTAACTTCGAAACAATTTATCTCAAGATAAATCCTTTGATAACTTTTTGTCAGCATTGTCTGTAGATGACGTATACCAAATTTGGTGAGATTCACATTAACGGCCTATGACGAGTTCGTTCAGATTCGTTTTCGCAATGTTCAAATTTCATGTAAATTGTTTTCGTTGGAAGTGGGCGTCGACCAGTGTTTTCCATGCGTGAGGTTCAATAGATTTCACGATAAAAAAAAAAATGTTGTAAACATTAGCATTCTCTAGATAATAGGCAAAATGACATTTTCTACAATTACAGCGCCCCCTATGGACCAAATTTTATGGCATGTGCTGTGGTTTCAGAGGTCTTTGTGGTGATCGTGCATGACATATTTCGTGCAGTTCCCACCTTCTCGGCCCAAGATATTGGCAACTCAAAATCCCAATTTTTGCATTTACCCTAATCACTAGGTGGCGCTTTGCTTCACGTGAGCGTTTATGGGCTAGGTCGATACGTCTCTGTAACACCAACATACTAACACAAAATCGTTATCTTGGGCAAAAATGTTAACGAGTTATTTAACAAAAACTGGTTTTTGACACCTAGCTTCGGCGATAAACAGCGCCCCCTATGACGAAATGTCACAAAATTTAGTACACATGACAAAAAAGCAGTTTAGAGATGGCATGCCAAGTTTGACCAAATTTGAGCAATTAAAAGTCAAGATATGTACTTTTTAAAAATTTTAAGCTACGTGTTCAATGTTCATTGACGTGTAACTTCGAAACAATTTATCTCAAGATAAATCCTTTGATAACTTTTTGTCAGCATTGTCTGTAGATGACGTATACCAAATTTGGTGAGATTCACATTAACGGCCTATGATGAGTTCGTTCAGATTTGTTTTCGCAATGTTCAAATTTCATGTAAATTGTTTTCGTTGGAAGTGGGCGTCGACCAGTGTTTTCCATGCGTGAGGTTCAATAGATTTCACGATAAAAAAAAAAATGTTGTAAACATTAGCATTCTCTAGATAATAGGCAAAATGACATTTTCTACAATTACAGCGCCCCCTATGGACCAAATTTTATGGCATGTGCTGTGGTTTCAGAGGTCTTTGTGGTGATCGTGCATGACATATTTCGTGCAGTTCCCACCTTCTCGGCCCAAGATATTGGCAACTCAAAATCCCAATTTTTGCATTTACCCTAATCACTAGGTGGCGCTTTGCTTCACGTGAGCGTTTATGGGCTGGGTCGATACGTCTCTGTAACACCAACATACTAACACAAAATCGTTATCTTGGGCAAAAATGTTAACGAGTTATTTAACAAAAACTGGTTTTTGACACCTAGCTTCGGCGATAAACAGCGCCCCCTATGACGAAATGTCACAAAATTTAGTACACATGACAAAAAAGCAGTTTAGAGATGGCATGCCAAGTTTGACCAAATTTGAGCAATTAAAAGTCAAGATATGTACTTTTTAAAAATTTTAAGCTACGTGTTCAATGTTCATTGACGTGTAACTTCGAAACAATTTATCTCAAGATAAATCCTTTGATAACTTTTTGTCAGCATTGTCTGTAGATGACGTATACCAAATTTGGTGAGATTCACATTAACGGCCTATGACGAGTTCGTTCAGATTCGTTTTGGCAATATTAAAATTTCACGTAAACCGTTTTCGTTGGAAGTGGGCGTCGACCAGTGTTTTCAATGCGTGAGGGTCAGTAGTTTTCACAATAAAAAAAAAATTGCTTTAAACATTAGCATTCTCTAGATAATAGGCAAAATGACATTTTCTGCAATTACAGCGCCCCCTATGGTCCAAATTTCATGGCTTGTGCTGTGGTTTTAGAAGTCTTTAGGGTGATCGTGCATGACATATTTTGCGCAGTTCCCAGCTTCTCGGTCCAAGATATTGCCAACTCAAAATCCCAATTTTTGTATTTACCCATATCAGTAGGTGGCGCTATGCTTCAAGTGAGTGTTTATGGGCTGGGTCGATACGTCTCTGTAACACCGACATATTACAAAAATTTTGTGTTGTTGGGTGAAAGGTTCATCGAGTTATTCAGCGAAAACTTTTGCCGGTCTCCCCCTCTTTGACGGACACTGGCACAGTGGGGGGGGGGCCCTTGAGGGGCCAAAAGCTCATATTCGCTCACAAACTTCTAGGGCTACATGCCTACAAACATTCATCTCCCCCTGAGTTTCAGTGTCCCCTTCGCTAGCGGCGGTCATAATGAGGTACTGTTGGAACCCTTGTGGCAAGCCACACTGAACACACCCTGACATGTATTGATCTATGGACTTTTGTGACAATTTTGTCCTAGCATTGACATCTGCGAAGAAAAAAAAAAAAACATAAAAAAATTTCTTCATATTGATTGTTGCACAAGTAATTTTCAATTTCAAGTTCCACATTATTATTCATTATATTTGTTTCAAATAATTTTATAATAATTATAAAATTATTTGAAACAAATCAAATAATCTTTCCATCTAACTGGCTCAAATCTACTTATAACTAGTTGTATTAGTAAGTAAGTTAACACATGATAAATAGTACTGAAACAAGCAAAATAGTCTTCTACACCTCTGCATCAATAAGCAAATATATCTTAGAATTGATATAACAAGATTAATATTCTGAATTCAAGAAAATCACACTAGTTAAGTAGTCATTTTTTGCAGTGCAGATATTCTTTTTTCTTATTTTTACTCTATGCTCTTTCTTACACTCATTTTTTCTTTTCATCCAGATCAGAAAATTCCTAAGCTGCTGTCTGCCTTAGGACTGACGAATGTTCAAGGAGGAAAGCTAACACTCAGCTCAGTCCTGGAGATCAACAAAAACACAGTGTTTGATGAGCCAGTAAAAGAGGTGAAACAGCTGCACTTGAGCTTCTTAAAGAAACTCATGATATCCAATTTAAATGCAAGAAACATTAAATGTAAAGACCAGGATAAGATTGCAAGTAAATGTAGTCTTACTGCTTTTCTGAGTGAAAAGGGGATAAAGGATGATTCCATAAATCCTCTAGATTTGATCACTGCACTTTTCCACTGCTCAGATCCTTTCCTCCAGCAGGAAATGGTCTCCAAAATGTCCATGTGCCAGTTTGCTGTTCCTTTGCTGCTGCCAAACTGTGACACACAGCAGAGCACTCTGATGCTGTGGGCCATGAGAGACCTGATTAAAAAGTACAGACCCAAATGTTCAGCAGATGCCAAGGCATTTGTAGAAGGTAGGATTGTGGAAATGGACATACCCATGCTGTCTTTTGTTAGGTTAGGAAAGAGTAGTTTGCCTAAATCCCAGACTATGAACAAGTTGCTCAGTAATCATAATCAGCAGAATCACACATTTGTTCACTGTGACATGGAATGTGGTAATGTACCCAGGAGAATCTCAGATGGATTAGTTGAAATAAGCTGGTATCTCCCCTGTGGGAACCCAAACATTGACATCTTCACACAGCCAGTGGCCATTGCCAACCTGAGAGGAGATGGTAAGCTGTTTAAGACCCAGATGACTTTCCTGTGTAAGACTTCAGCTGCAGTTTTCATCTTAAGTGATGACTTAAATGGTGATCTCAACTTTCTGAATAATACAGAGCTTTTCCTGGTCACCAACTCTCAGGGAAATAATTTCAACATCGACACACTGGTAGATACATGTACAAAATATAATATCAAGAAGAACAATGTGATCATCAAAAGCAATGAGAATGATGCAGAATTTGTGGAGGCTTTACGGCAATGCATGGACAACCTCATTAACGAGAATCTAAAGAAAATGAAAGTGGAAGACATGGCTGGTGTTGCTAACACTGTGGATATTCTAGTAGACGAGGATGAAGCTGACTGTATGAAAGGGAGACAAAATTCTGAGGACATCATTAAAGATATTAAGGATGTGGTGAAATTCAAGGAGACCCATTTACCGTTGCATGGAAACATCTTGAAGGAAATCAGCCAGGTGGAAAAAGAGAAATGCAGACTGAGAAAAGCAGATAGGGAGCAAAGCATAGAGCATTACAAGTGTTCACTGAATAACAAAGAAAAACAACTAAGAGAGAAGCAGCGGCAGATGGTAAAATCTGTCACCATGGGCAAATTTATTAAAGGAATTTCACAATCAGGAATGGAACTCCTCTACTTCTTGAAGTGGCTGAAGATTAAACTGGACAACCTTTCTAAACAAAACCTGTCCAAACTGAGAAGGCAGTACAGAGACTGTTGTAGAAGCACACCACCGAACAAAGACCAGATTACACAGATAGATGAACAAATCTCCAAATGCTCATTGGGTCTTGAGCACTTCTTCCGTGAGCTGGGCCAGCTTTATGAATCCACTTGCTCCCTTCCAGAAAATGACCCAGCCAGGAAACAAGTTCATGACTTACCTGCTCTGTGTGCTCAGATGCTGATGAGTGGCTTTCCAATGGAGCTGGTTGATGGAGATTCATTAAACATTCCAATAAACTGGGTATCAGAGGTGCTGACTCAGCTACACAGACTGGTGGACTCAAAGAGTAGGATGCTGGTGTTGAGTGTGCTAGGAGTGCAAGGCACTGGGAAGTCCACCCTTCTCAACACCATGTTTGGAGTGCAGTTTGCAGTCAGCAGTGGAAGATGCACCAGAGGGGCATTCATGCAGCTCATTAAAGTCTCTGAAGAGTTCAGATCTCAGCTCAAGTGTGACTTCATCGTGGTCATCGACACAGAGGGCTTAAAGTCACCTGAACTGGCAGCATTAGACACAAGCTATGAACACGACAATGAACTAGCAACACTGGTGATAGGACTCAGTGACATCACCATTGTCAATGTGCCCATGGAGAACTCCACAGAAATGAAAGACATTTTGCAGATTGTGGTCCATGCCTTTCTTAGGATGAATGAAGTTGGAAAGAAGCCCAGATGTGTGTTTGTGCATCAGAATGTGTCAGATATGGCTGCTCATGACAGCACAGTAAGAGACAGAAAGAAGCTGCTGGAGCAGCTGGATGAGATGACCCAAATAGCAGCTAAAATGGAGAAGAAGGAAGACAACACAAAGTTCACTGATGTAATGAAATATGATCCTGATAACGACAGCTACTACATTCCTGGACTTTGGTATGGAACTCCTCCAATGGCCCCTGTAAATGCTGGCTACAGTGAAGCTGTCTACGAACTAAAGAAGAGTTTGATTAGCTCCTTACAGACAGCAGAGTATACACAGGGGAATGATGCAAAGGAGTTTGTGAAATTGACAATCAGTTTATGGGAAGCTGTGAAGTTTGAAAATTTTATCTTTAATTTCAGGAACAGTTTGGTGGCAGTTGCATATTCTGATTTATGCACTCAGTACAACACTTGGGAGTGGTCATTCCAGAAAGAGATGAGTGACTGGCTAATAACACAGGAAACAATGATATCCAATTTTGGATTGAATGAAAAATTTTCAGTTAGTTCCCTACAAAACAAACTCCAAGAAGTGCTACATAAGGCATCAAATAAGTTGTATGAAGAAGAGCAGAAAATCCTCACAAACCTTGACAAATACTTTGAGAAAAAGGATGGCAAAGTTGATCTAGTTGAGAGATACGGACAAGAATTTCGGACAAGTGCAAAATCTCTAAAACAAGGGACAGAAAACTCTATAAAATTCTCTTTGGTGAGAGTTGTTGAGATAAGACAAGGAATGGAGAAAGTGAGCAAAATCAAAAACAAGCAAATAGATACAATTGAGACCAAAGTCCAGGAGTTGCTTGAAAAATGGAAGGAGAAAAGGGAAGATCTACCTCCCAGTAAACTCACAGACATATTTGAGGAGATGTGGACAAAAATCACAGCTGAGCTGTCTGGGTTCAGCCTCCCAAAGACAGATGTTTATGCTGATGTCCTCCATCTACTAAAGGACAATTTAAACTCAAAGAGTGGAAAGGCCTATGAGATGCTTAATAAATCCTACCTGAACGAATGCAGTCAGGGGAAATTCATTGTCTCTGCCGAATGGTTTACAAACTGGACTTCTTCCATCAAGAAATTTTTGAGTGGCATGAAGCACATGGATGGAAATCACTTCATTGCTAAAATCCAAGACATTTGTGATGATATAATCACATTATCTGTAGATAACATTTCAAAACACATAAGCACCATGGAGAAGAATAATACAGATTACCATGAAACATACATCAAAGAGATCCTTAACATTGTTGATAGTCATGAAAAGCATCATCTGATGACTGATGAATGTGATGCTCATCTGAAGTTTTATGTATGTGGTTATGCAGCCAGGCTCTTCCAGGAAAAACACATTGAGTTCAATGCCCGCAATGACCCACAGAGATGTGTGAAGCAGAGTAAAGACATATTTCTCAGTAAATTTTTGGACTCATTTTCTAAAGAGGACCAGTGTCAGAAGAAGGCTGTAAACTTTGTAGACATATGTTTGAAACCAGCAGTTCAGGACTATGTGTCTAAACATCTTGGACAGAATATTGTGAAGAAAATGAAGACAGGCGATGGAGGAGAGGATTACAACACACGGACACACCTGCAGTTTGCCATTTTGAAGCAGCTGCTTAATAAAGGCTCATGTCAGAGGTACAAGCAGTACATAGGATCTCATGAAGTATTCGTGAAAGACTGGATAAAGAATCAGCTCATTCAAAAAATGTCAGAACCTGAACAAATGCTACAATTGGAGAAGAAACTACTCTCAGAGATTGTTGAAAAAATCATCCTTGCAATCACACACAGCTCTAATGCTGAGAACCTACAGAAGTTCATGGAAAAATTCTGTGATCATATTGGAAACCAACTGGTCTTCCCACAACATATTTTGCGCACGTTTCTAAGCCTCAGTGAAGTCAAGATCAGCCAGTTTGCAAAAAAGCTCTCATCACTTGTCAACGAAATGACAAAATCCTTGGCTCAGGAGTATGACAACAAAACAGGCAACGAACACATCACTGAAATTATTACAAATCTTCCTTCAAAACCCCATGAGCTGATATATTCCAGTCTGTGTGGATGTAGACATCAGTGTCCCTTCTGTGGTGCACCCTGTGAGGCAGGAGGTCAGCGCCATTCTGAACATTTCTCCAACATGCACAGACCTGTGGGACTTGGGCACAGAACAATAAAGAGTTTCAGAAGTTCCTCCTCTGAGAAACTGGAAACAGACATATGCACCAGCCTTGTTTTAAGCAGATCTTTCATTGTCAGGGGCATTATATATATTGGTCAGTTTCTTGGCTTCGTAAGTCGTGATGGCTTTAGAAATGACAAGACAAGGGGTGAATTATGCTCTTATAAAGACTACAGGAAGATCTACCCTGACTGGGACATAAAAGGGAATTCCAGCATTCAGGCATCAAACTACTGGAAATATGTGCTGATGAAATACAATGGAAAATTTGCTACAGCCTTTGGTGCACAACCTGCAGACATCCCACCAGCCTGGACAACACTTACAGAAAAGGATGCACTAGATAGTCTGAAAAGGTCATTTAACATGGATTAATATCTGACTGGACAGAGAACAGCTATTATGCATATATCAGTACTGAAGCATCAGACTACTGGAAATGTGTGCTGATGAAGTTCATCAAAGTCTTTTGAGAAACTTGCAGTGCAGAACCTGACAATATCCCAGTAGTCTAGAAAATACTTACAGCTGAGGATGCACTCAAATGCCTGATTTAACATGCATTTAATATGAACACTGCATGGCCAGTTATAGCCATATAGTATATATGAAGTGGAGATTATCACTACTCACATTACAATAACACAACATCAATGAAGTAAGATGATGTTTATTATTCGGTATGACCATTATTGAAATGATCTGGGACACATTAAATATGATTGAAATTATGTGCATTCTCCAAACTCAATGAAAGCACAAGGAGTCTTTCTTAACAGTGGGTTGTCTTTGATTTTAGATTTTGGTCCTTCTTGAGAATCCACTATGATTTGTATCTTGATGTAATAGAAGGGGTAATATGGGCTAGAATAGGATGTTGATGTGTGATCTGGTCATTATTAACAGTAGTCACATTTTTTTCCTCTTCGTTATTAGTTTTCCTATTCAAATTATTGCTAAATTAAATTCTGATGGATTTAAAGCTGCTGTTTGCAACGTTGTTAAAATTTGCAAAATACTTTGAGAAGTACAGCAAGTCCATGGTGTTGTAAACAAAGGTTTTAAATGCTGTTGTTCGCCCAATCAAAATAAACATTGTATATCCATGTTGTATGTTACTGACATCAGCACAACCATCGAGTGCATACAAGAGCAATGTCCACTTCCGCATTCATTATGAAAATATAAAAACAAAAGTGTAAAATCATTGTTATCAACACCACCTGTTGTTGGGATACTTTATGTTTTGTTGAGTTATATGGGCCGTAATCTATTGTGATGCTTCCATAATCCACTGGCAATTTTTTTGATGCTTTTCATTCTCTATGATATTGTGTTTGGGTGCTTTCACTGCTCACTGTTTGATAGCATACACAAGCTTTTGATAATTCCTTTTGCTCTTTTTATTCATTTGACTGTCAACATTAACAGGCAGAGCATACTTAATGGCATATATTACAATAAATGTAACAAAATCTGGATTAGTGATGTGATGTGTCATGATTGAGCTTTGCACAACTTTTTTGTGTCTCTGCTTCAGGAATAACAAAAATGTTGTCACTCAGTATCAAGCAGTATCAAAATCACAATGAAAAGAGAAGAGATCCAACGTGCATTCAATGTGGCATTGATTTTCAAATATTTTACTGAAGGGAACTTTTATATGTTTTGATAGAAAGCAACTCTTCAAGGAGTTTTCTCAACATAGGCCTACATTATCAGTCACATTACTTATCTGTGCAATAAACCTTGTTACAAGCAGGCCACACTGATCACATAACTAGTGTTTCCTTTGCAGAGTGTGCTGCAATTAGCTTCCACTATAAACAATAGAACAAGATACACTAGGGGCCTATACTACGAAGGTAGTTTAACCTACCCAAATTCAACCCAGGGTTAACTAGTAAACTCTGGGTTAAGAGAACCCAGTTGTCTTAACTAGTGTTAATCAGTACTACAATGCTGATTTACGTAGATGTTAGTTTGTCTACCCCGAGTTGCCTAAACTGAAGTTTATGCACGTTCTCGTAGGAGGGCACATTTAGCAACGCAAACTAGTTTATGACCAATCATTTCTGCAGTGCATTCATATTAAACTGTGGAATGTACACACATGATGCTAGTTTAAAGAAATGAAATTAAATCATAACACCTCAGTGATGCAAATACATAAGGAGCCTGTTTAAAAGTGTTTGCCATGAGACTAAATTCATTGTTTGATTCTTGTCTTCATATTTTGTTTTATCTGTACATGTGAAATGTACATATAGGAGCTCCACCTAGCCCACAATGCACCAATATCTTAACTTTTGTCATCTGATAATTCAAAATAGTAGTGAGTGAATCAGTTATTAAGTTAATAGTTTGTCTGCATTTAATATATACGCTGTCTCAGCCACTTGGGAATGTCTAAAGCTGCTCCAATAACTCCCGGGATGTGTTTTGCTGTTAACATTACAGTGTTACAGTGCACTAGTGACATTATTGTTAATTTTTGATTACATCAGTAAATCAACTTAATGTATATCACTAGACGATCAGTCTTTCCTTACAAAACAATACAGTTACCAGTTCTTGCATAAAACCACACTGTGATGGGGTATACCTAATCCCTGCAATAGTAAGTGACTAAGTGAGTGAGTAAATTCCCATGTCATGAGGAGAGGAAGAATTTTGTCTTCAAACGCCTTTGTGCGGCGGAGTGATTCTCGACTTTTTGCAGCAATGTGTTTTAAGATGGGGAACAGAAGGGCGGGTCAACCCCGAGTTAAGCAAGAGCATAACCTAGAGATATAGCACAAATTGCCATGGCAAGACACCTTGACTAAAACGTATCCACCTTTCGTGGTGCGGGTTAATAGAGAATTTACACCACACGTCATCAAGTTACTCTTGAAGTTACCCTGATAAGCCAGTAAGCTTCCTAGTAAAAGCCCCAGATGCAAGAGCAGCAACTCCTAAGTTACCTACACAGCAGCTTCTCCTATTACACTAAACGTATCTTTAGAAAAAATCCCTGTGTTAGGATCCTACAAGCATGTTTTAGTAAAAGTTGGGCTGAATGGTAATGTCAGTGACATCATTATGTATATGTGAAGTAGGTAGCAGTTTTCAGTTTTGAAGTAGGTAGCAGTATTCAGTGCATCTGTTGCAGCCTGTTAAGGTCCATTTACCGACAGGAACAGAGAGAGAGAGAGATGGATAGATAGATAGATAGATAGATAGATAGATAGATAGATAGATAGATAGATAGATAGGTAAAAAAAAAAAGAAAAGAAAAAAAGTTTGAAAATAAAACAGAAAAAATTCAAGGATGGTTTGTAAGAGCTGTTAATGCTGTCCATGCTGTGAAGGGTTCCACGTGTGTGTGTATGGGTGTGTGTGTGTGAGAGAGAAAGAGAGTATAGACTAGTCTTGTGGTGCTAAACTGAGCTCTAGTCCCTCTTTAGCTCCCAGGATCTCTCTTGAGAAAGTGGCAAGTTCCCTCCTTGTTTTTTTTTTTCCGTCCATTCTCTCAGTCCTCTTCTCTCACTCTCCAAAACTCAGTGCAGCTTAGCAGCTCAGCTCATTTCCATGCAAACATTTTACTTCCTCTCTCCCTCCAAAGTGCAATCATCCCATAGACAAGATCCTGAGAAGAAGACAAGATTTCACACCACAGAAAGTACTGTGTATGTTTGTTTGTGTGTGTGTGTGTGTGAGAGAGAGAGATCTGACCAACAACTCTCCTCCCCTGTATCTCTTTGATAAGTCTCTCCCCCTCTCTCTCTTTCTCCGTCTCTTCCTCCCTCTCCCTCTCTCCTCAGTCATTCTCTCTCTCTCCCTGTTTTCCTGACCCTGGTGAGGGCTTGGGATGTACCCCGTCAGGGTTTAGCCCAGAGCATGAGTGTAGAAGCCATGTGTCAGGCATAAACTTTTCCCCCTGGTGTTTCCAGACATGCCGCACGTCCAAGGTCAACCCCACGGTGAACTTCAAACACGCTGTGGTGAAAAGAGAGGCACGTATGGAACACTCTGCCCTGATCAGGACCGAGTCTCCACAGTCAACTAATCCGCCCTGACGATCTGCCCCCCCACCCTTCTCCTTTCCTCTCTTCCCTCATTTACCCCTTCATCACTCTCTCCCCCCTTTCTCTCTCTTTCTTCCTCCCTCTACCTCCCTTCATTTGTCCGTTTACCTCATCACTCACTTCTCCTTCAATTTTTCTCTCAATGTCTGCCTTTCACTCTCCTGCTTTCTGTCCTTCTCCTCCTATTAATTTCTCTCTTTGTGTCACCTCTCTCTCCCTGTGTGTCTGATGTGATGGTGTGGATTTGACGGTGGTATGATGGTGATGCGATGGGAGCTCTGAGAACACCATCTCTGCTTCAGCCACTCATACAAAGGGACTCTGTGGCTCTTTGTATGCAAGGAAACATTTGATTTTCCCTCCCTTTTCAGTCGATGTGAATATTTGATGTAAATCATCTGAAGGGTTTTATGTGAATGGGTTAGAAGACGAGCAAATTCAAAATGACAGGAAATACCTGTCCCTGAGAGAACGACAGAATTATATTTTTCTTCCGTCAGTGTGAGATTTTATTAAGCAATTATTAGTTTTACTGTTATGGGAAGTAATTATTACATAAGCAGGCTCTGTCATCAGATCCAGAGCCAACTTTTATAATAAAACTGTACTTCAACGAAAAAAAAAAGCAAGGAACTCTTCCTATTATTAATGACACAATATGCACTATATGTTCAAAATAATTCTCACATTTCATCAGACACTGCATCTTTTCAAAATGCAAAGTTCTTCTTGAAAAGGTCAAGCTATGCCATGTGCTGGGGACTCACCAGAGAGTGGCCAGAATGCCAAGTTCAATAGATTTCTTCCCCGTCCTTGGCAGCACAGCCTGGTGGCCCCGCGTGGCCAGAGCCGAGGGAGAACCTCGACTAAAGTGCCAAACTGCCTCCACACACTCTCACAGCACTGCCTGCAACCAGTTAAATATGCAATCAACCTTGCAGGATCAATGTCCAATATGTGTTTTTTTAGTATCAGTGTTACAAGGTTGCATTTACTGAGAAGTTCATATATGTGAAGACTCAAATACAAAGCAATGCAATGTAATATGCCCATAGGAGCAGATGGACATCATCACTTTAACTTCACCCTAAGAACATAGATAAGAAAGAGAGAAAATAATGGAAAAAGAACACAATTGGATGGGGTGTGTCATTGTCATGACTTGGTTCCAAAAACCTGCCTCTAAACGGACTTGATACCATGATGGAACTGAAGGGTACCTGAAGTTAGCGGCAATCTGGAATGATCTCCATTTGGAAATTGAAAGGGAAAAAAGCTAATTGCTAAGACCAGGGGTAAAGTGGTAATATTTTGATGAGGGAAGTATTATTATTTATTATTTCATACTGATTGTTTGAGAGCAATCCAATGTAATATGTATACTGTGTTATCTAATCAAGACATAGTGTAGGAACAATATGATTCTATTGGCTAGGCTTTGGGGTTAATCATTGTGCTTGTGTTGGCAGTATTGGCTCTGGGCAAGGACATCAGTCAGCAGGTACAGAAGCAGAGGGACTCAAGCATACCTCCATGTGTGCATTTTTAGCTTCTACCGCCAGTTCACGCAGTTCAGTAACAATAATTGACTAGGGGTAGACCTGTGCAACAATAGTACAGGTGCTAAATCTTTTAAAATTCAAACTTAAGGGAGTAGTATGGCTTTGACATGGTATGCACTTTGTATAAAAATAACTGATGTAAGATAGGCTTATGAAAAAAGGAAAGAGATGTCCATTAGGCCTGCCTGTCTTTTTGTCTTTACAGACGGGCTATTTTTACTTACGGATTATGATGTCTCTTTGTTCCATTGGGGGCTAAAGTGTGAAATAACGAGGAAATCACCTGAAATTTCATCATTTGCACATTTAATGACTGTAACAATCCTCCCTGAAAATAGCGCTTTCTCCAGCGTGCACTTGCTCCCCGGTCTCCCGCCCTCTTTCTCTTTCATCTCCGGTCTGCCTCGCGAGCGGCTCCCCTTGAAGAAAAACAAAAATTCCTGTCAGACCCCCGCGCGGGTCAGTAATTAATGCCCCCGGAGAGGAGAGAAAAGAAATATCTTCGGGTGAGAGAACTCCATCACATGTGCAATCCCCCAGAAGAAAAGTTGATCTGTGAATAACGTTTCCTCTGCATCAGTATAATAGGCTACTCAGCAGCTCGTGCAAATTGGATTCGGTGAGACACGGAGGCTCCCATGTTTCTATATTTTCTCTAGTAAGACTTGAAGTTTTCGCGGCACTGTCATGTGAAATAACGTGTCTCTAATTTCAAGTATTCCGGTGAATTCTCTTGAGTAATGACAGATTCTGCCTTGATGGACGCTTGCTTTCTTCCTCAATATAAACTTTCCATTCCTCAAGGTGGCGCCATTTACCAAAAATCCGCTTGCCAACCCCGCAGTCCGGTGTGTATCCACTAAATGTCAACAGTTCTGCAGCGGCTTAATTTCGTCACCGAACAACGTATACTAATATTTTTTGGTTTGATCCGTCAGTTTTTAAGTTTGGCAACTCGATTTTATCGGTGTTTACGGCAAACTTCAGATCAGGCACTGGAAGCAGTTTCATTCAGCTGACAGCCATTACGTTTTCATACTTCACAAAATATTAAAATCTGCATTTCCATAACTTTAAGCATGTGAGTAGGTTCATGTTTAGACATGCCAGTGATGAAAATGAAATCTGATGTTGCTCCTGTAGCAGCAAGGTGACATCTCATGTCGATACTAATTACAAAGGGAAAAAAAAGATAAGTGTAGAAGCAGGTGCCAAGAGATGGTGAGAAGTCAGTCAGTTTGCCTGCTTGTTGATCACCAACCTCCAAACCCATAGCATAGTGTGTGGCACCATAGGCTACAAACTACCAGTGCAGGGTGATGTGAAGATCATGGAGGGTGTGATGATGAAGATGATATGGGGTGCGGATCTGAGGCATGCCTAGTCTTGCAAAACCTCGGGGCCCTAGGGAAGCAATGTGCACGGAACAAGAGTTGGTCTGCTTTGATAGATGGTCAGAACAACATCCTAAATGAATTTGCACACTGAGACCAATCACACTCTATTTTAGCTTCAAATGTGAGAATGGCCTATTGCTGGTAAGTGTGTGCCATGTGTGTGATGTCTTGGGTTGTTTACCTATAGTATAGTGTTCTTAAATCTTTTTTCCTTTGTGTTTATAGCTTTCACCTTCTCCTTTTCCTGCATTTTTTTTCACTTTGAGGTAAAACCCCCTGTCTCTCTTTGATTGTCATTATGGGTTTAGATTTAAAGCCCCACATTTACTTCCCAGCAAACAATTCATGTGCTGAAGACTCCCAGGAGAAACCTTCACACTAACACCCATCTTAAATCCTGGCCCATGAAAGCCATCTTATTACAGTCCACAACGGGCTGAGAGACAGGAAGACAAGCCTAATCTATTGATTCCAGCAAATCCAATGTGAGATTGGATGGCTTGTATTGTCTGTTGTGATATCCCTACCTTCACCACACACACACACACACACAGAAACAGTTTTCTTTCCCAGTCTCAATAATCCCACCCTTTGTTGTCCCCTGGGTGAATGACATGTCTGGTGAGATTTGAGGAGGAAAAATTGCTTTTTCTGTCTAAAAAGGGGAGGTGGAGTGGGTTGTGGGGGTCGCTTGGGTGGAGGGGGTGATGGTGGTGGGCAAGGGTTTCAACACATACACACACACACACACACACACACACACACACACAGTGTGGAAATGCTTTTCATTCGCTGGCCAGGAGGTCAGCTAGGGTGTTGAAATGGTTGGAGATTTTCAATTAGTACATTTGCATAACGTGATTGACCGTGTTTGGTCGGTGGAAATGCCATTACTTCCGGGACCTTCATTTCAAGAGCGGGTGAAGACGCTGTTGACCTCCCCAAGAGAGAGAGAGAGAGATAGAGAAATTGAGTGTGTGTGTGCGCGCACTTGTGTGTGTGAAAGAGAGTGAGATCTGAATGAATATGCGATGCCTTTTAAATTGCCTTCTGCGTCTGCATTTTCAAGAAAACAGGAAAATGATAATACGGGAAAGAAGAACCAAGTGAAAAAGAGATTCCGAGCGAGAAGGGGAACAAAAATCTTCTACATTTTCCTGAAACAAAACACTTATTGGTCCATTAGGTCAACATGTTTATTTCTCCGCTGTCGTTTTACCACCTGCTGCTATTTTCCACAAAAACAATGTAATAAGAAGAAAATGTCTGCCCCTTTGTGATCATATCTGACCGGGCCCGAGCCCACTGTGACAAGCTGGGGTGGAAATCTAATAAGGAATCGATCATACGGGGTAAAAGCTCTTTTGCTCATCTGCTAGTTTCTGTTGCTCCTGGCCTTTTCGACATCCAGACATTACCACCCATACGTTTGATCTCATTTCTCTAATCCAGTCTCTCTCTCTCTTTCTCTCTCTCTCTCTCTCTTTGGAGCGGACCTGGAGGCTGCAGGCACTCAGTGTTTTAGGTCATGTTTACGTTCACCATCATCGCCTCAGGATCTTAATTAATCTTTGATGGAGCTCTGTGCACCCATGCAGCCCTACAAAAAGGTCTTACTCCATCTATTCTTTGGCTGTGTTGCTTTTATTGTTCCCCTGTGTAAGCCATGGGGTGTTTTGTGTAATTCTTTCATCAGCAGCATGGGCAGCACAACCAACCTGCAGTTGTTTACAGCAGTCTCCATGGCAACTGCACTTAGGAGAAAGAGTGCCTGAGTTGGAATCCTCTGAAGCTATAAGTCAGTGGAATGAGTTTGTTCAGGACAAGTAGGCCTAGATGTCAATCTAAATTTAGCATCAAGAAAGTCTATTCAAATTGTCACATACAAACAGAAACCACACATCATCTCTGCAAAAATGTGTCCATGAGGACATAGCCTGTCAAAAGACGATATAGACTTATAAGATCATCAATCAGATTACTTTTCATATTACTGCCTAAATACTAAATTGTATTGAATATTAGTTTTGCACACATTTACATTTGCTGCAAATTACACTAATTGCTTTGGACGAATATAGATACTCCTGAAGTTTTTGTTTGCTGCTTTTGTGGGTAATGTGTACATGAGAGATTAATAATTATCCTATAAACGCTATACATCACACAGTCTTTTAGACACTAAAGTCATAATGTTATGGATCTGTGTGTATTTCTGTTTACTGCCATTAGTCTCTATCAGTGTGTGTGTGTGTGTGTGTGTGTGTGCATGTATGCGTGTGTGTGCACGTGTGTGTGTGTGTGTGTGCATCCACGCTTGTGTTAAACCATTCAGATAATCCATTTATTCCAGCCAAGGCAACAGAGCCTCCTAATCAGTGATCACTCAGGAGTGTAGTCTCAGGGAACATACGGATGAGCAGGCGTTAACTCACTATGCCTCTGTCTCTCTCTCTCACACACACACACACACACACACACACACACACACTATCAATACAATGCATTCGCACAGCATTAGGACACAGGTGATTTAACAATTTCTCTGGCTATTAGGAAATGCTTAATTAATTTCTGAAGTCTTCCAGAACACCAGTTTAATTAACTGCCCATTTTTGCCACCTCTTTTCGAAGAAACAAATTCGGAGGAGGATGGAGGGGGAAAATAGAGACAGGGAAAGAGAGGAAGAGGAGTGATTGGAAAAAAAAATAGACAGAAGAAGAAGGAGACAAGTGATTGTCGTGTGTGACTCTGCGCTAATGTGACCTATTAGCCATGAGTGTGATGTGTGTCTGATGTCTCCTGCGACTCTCAGTCGGTGAATATCACACACCACTGGTGCTTGTCAGCATGGCGACACCACAGGTGAGAACTCCTCCGAACGTTCCACACACCAGCCTCGCTACATTCACACGTCTAACTTTATTTCTCCGCCCTGTCGTTGGAGAGATCTAGTGCTCGTTAGCAACACCTCACAGAACACCCCAAGAGTAACAAGTTTTTAGTACACATATTTGAAGTATGTAACAAAACGACAAAAAAATAGTTTTTAATACACATATTTGAAGTGTGTAAGAAAAAGCAGCAATAAGCTGGGGAGGACTGACAAAAAGCACTTTCAATGTTGTGTGATTGTTACGGCTGTATGTATCCTGTATTTTGTGTTCCCTGTGCTGTTTGTCCTTTTTCCTTTGCCATACTCTACCTCTGCTCAGGTGCCCTGCCTGTGATTGGCTTCATTTGGACCAGCTGCCCAAGGGATCAAGCTCCTGTTAAAAGCTCCAGGTTCTTGCTGCCGGGGAGGCTTTTGGTGTGGGGACTGCTGGCTGTCTTGCTACGGGGGGGCTTTTGGTGTGGGACTGCTGGCTGTCTTGTTGCCCTTCAGCCTGGAATTGTTGTTATGTCATGGACTTTAAGTTTCGTATTGTTAATTTAGTGTCTTGTCTTAATGTTAATAAATTCCACTGGTTGGGAATTACCATTAAAGGTGTTTGAAAGAACCTTTGCAGAAAATTTCATAAGCTCTGTGTGTGTGTGTGTGTGTGTGTGTGTGTGGTGATGATGATGGTAATGATGATGAATGCTTGAACACTGTTGTGAGAAGTAGATGCAGGACAAACAGAAGAACCTTAGCAAAAAAAAAAAAATTACAAGCTCTGTATGTGTGTGTGGTGATGATGATGATGGTGATCATGAAGATGACATTGATGATGTATATCCTCTCTTATGAGAGGCCGATAGGGGAAAGGACCCAAACATATCACCCTCCAATGGCCTGGCCTAGAATATGGGGACAGATATCAGCAGGCGAGATGTTCTCAATTCACCCCCTTAACTACATTTAGGTTACAGACTCTATCAACTTAGGAATCTGCAAGGAAATGAGGGGCATAACTCATTGCACAGTCCTTTATATAAAACAACTACTGTATAATTAATATACTTGAAAAGTGAGTCCCTCATCTTTGGCGCAGTGTCATTAACATTAAAAGTAAATAATTAATAACATTAGTATGAAACCAATGGCAGTAGTCGGAGTTAAAGAGGATTTGTCAACCTGCACCCTATAATTTGATGCCTTTGGATACTTTCATTAGAAACATATTACAAGCAAATTCTTTTCACTCGTACTGACAAACTCACATACACACAGACAGAGACAGTCAGACTCTCTCTCTCTCTCTCTCTCACTGCCTCTCTCTCTTTCACACACACACACACACACAGACACACCTCCACTCACACACATACACAGCATCATACTGCAGCCTTGGTGATCTCATTGCCATATGAACACTTGTTGTTGAGGTACATGCGTGACTGAATGTGAAGCTGACAGGCTGCGTGCATGACCCTGACCACTGAACTCTCACGTGTGACGCTCACTGAGTCTCACTTCATTGTGTAAGCCCTGTGGAACTTGAGCTTAGCTGTTGTGTTTTTGGCAGTCTCCAGCTGTTCCCCCTGCTCGCTCTCTCTCTCTCTCTCTCTCTCTCTCTCTCTCTCCTCCAGTGTATTTGGGATGGGCTTCCTCCACTCAGACATGGTATTGATTAGCCAGAGTCACTCTTACAACAAGGCTCAGGGAGGGGACTGTTTACACTAAAAAGCTCCCCCTTCTCTCTCTCTCTCTCTTTCTCTATCTCACTTTATTTGTCTTATGTCTTAGGTTGGGACATGGCCTATGGTGATATCATACACCAAATACAGTAATACAAACTTATTTCAAGGTATACTTCAAGTGCTGTATACGACATTTTCCTCTCTCTCTCTCTCTCTCTCTCTATTTCTCTCTTCTTCTCTCTGAGGATTGAACGAGGCTTATGCTGATGTCACACACCAAATAACAGAAACAGAGTTCCTTTTTATTTGCTGTTCATGATGTTTGCTGTTTTGTTTACTTGCTTGGACAAAAGCTCTAAAGTACTCAACAATAAAAAAAAACACACAAACATGAATACACACTCTCTCTCACTGACTCAGGTTGGGACACAGTGAAATGTCCCATTTTTTACTCAGCTGAAGTACCCTCTCCTGAACAGATTCCTATTTTATCTCATGTTTGGTAAGGGCATGATATGGTTGATAAAAGAAAAAAAAATGTTTTCCTGTTTATTTTCTTCCTATTTCTCCAGTGAGTAAGAAAGTGCTCCTCTGTCTTAACCCTCCCTGTCTGGCAGTGGTCACATGTTCTGTCCTCCTTTGCCAGACAGGTTTTTCTACTTATCTCTGTTTCCATGTAGGGTTTGGCAACTCTGCCTTTGCTTGGTCCAGATTCTCCTCTGATTTACACTCAGTGTCTGACAGAAATTAAATACTTTGATAGATAATCTGGATTTAGATTCTCTCTCTCTCTCTCTCTCTCTCTCTCTCTCTCTCTCAGTTCATTTGAATTCAAGGCATCTTTATTGGCAGGAACATTGCAGTGATATTATTGCCAAAGATCAGTGACATATACAAACATGTGACTTGACAAATCATGTATATCATCATAATTAGTTAATTAGTTATAATTAATATTTTTAATTATATTTTTTAAATATTATTACATTTAAAATACAGCCTTGAAGAGAATCAAATGCATT
>PYXC01001404.1:195000-225000 GCA_015244755.2 Tenualosa ilisha | reverse complement strand
ATATATGTACTAATTTTCATATTTCATTCTAATTTTCCTGCACAGAGAAGAATGGGGGTGCAATAGACTCAAAGCTGCATGATATTTCTCTCTATTGCTGTTCTGGGTCCCAACAAGACATTTCTAGCATCTGCCCTGGTTATATGACAAACAGGAGTCTCAAAACAACTTCTGATGTGGAGAAAAAATAATTAATTGGGGTGGAGGAGGAAGGGAAGGTTGGAGACAAAGCAGAAATTTTATGTGATTTCAAAACCGGATTACTCAGGATTGTTTATTTTGATTGTTTGTTTATTCTGTTTATTTTGATATGTGTTTTCCCTTGGGAGATTTAAGAAATCACCAGATATTACACAGAGAAGAATGGATGTGACATGGACGCAGAGCTGTATTAGTGACATTAATTTCAATATAAATTCAACGGCAATGTTCATGCTAACGGTTACAGAAACTAGCCGCTAGCACCGTTGGAAAGGTCAGGTTGTGCAGTTTCACGTGATATGTGTGTGATAAAACATCAGTGAGTAATGTAACAGAGAAGAACGGGTGTGTCAAATATATATAAAGCACACACACACACACACACACACACACACACATATATATATATATATATATGTATATATATATATGTCTGTGTGTGTGTATGTGTGTGCATGATTTTTATTTTTTTTATATATTGTTTTCATATTTAATTGTATACTGCATGTATTCATAGGGTGTTTATTTCTTGATAATAATCTTGATAATCTTGATTCTAAATTCTATTGTGTCAAAAGGAGATGTGACTTCATTTCTGTATTTGCAGACTTGTCTTGTTTGGCTTTGCAATCATTCTTTATTGTGTCTCACAGTTGACCAACTTCCAGACAGACCGAACTTATGAAACAGGGGAAATACTTTCAATAAGAGATCTTGACTATTTAAAGATTAAATTAATGACAGCTTTCTTTTGCAAAAACAGAATCTTTTGTGAAACATCTTCATGAAGAAACATATGTATGTACAGAATCTCAAAGAAGCATGAGAGTATAGCACAAACATAACAAGTAGATTCATATTGGTTTGACACAGATTACAATCCACAGCACTCACAAAAGAAAAAAAGAAAATATGCGTGTACACACACACACACACACACACACACACACACACACACACACACACACACACACACACACACACACACACACAAGAGGTCTGTAGTATTTATGTTTTGTCTCCTCTGAATGACATGTTCAATCAATATCTCTGACCACCTCTTCCCTGCCGCTGGGACTGACAAAGAACATGAGGCATTTTGACTCAGATCCGCACTCAGTCTATTTTAGATACAAAATCCCTTCTCTGCACAGGATCAATAAAAACCTCATAGCACAGATGACCACATGAGACACCACTCCACACTTGGACAGCTAACAAAATCAGTCAGGCTATGTACATACATAGCCAAGAATAGAAAAAGGATATGTTTTTTCATATTATTATATTAAGACATATTTTGATCCACAAGTATAGCCTAGCCAAAATGGCTGGAGATGGCTATCAAGCACACCAACTGAACAGATTACAAAACAGAAATCTGAAAAAAAGCAAATATCACTTCACAAGACTAAAACTATATTTAATCTGTTTATGCGCAGACACTGGCACTGGAACTTTCCCAAATTTCCACCAGAAATTTAAAAAATAAATAAGCGCTTTCGGGGTGTATGCACGGGGACGAAAGGCCAGGACACATTCAAAGATATCTGTTTTTGCATATAGCAGGGTACGCATGTTGAGGGCCTCAAATACAAACAAGATCAGGACCAAATCTGGGCAATTTTCGGGCAAATTTTTAGGCAGGTTTTATTTGGGCCGTATCCTGGACGTTTGAGGGTTGAGATTTGGGCTGGCTCAGGGCTAGAGAAAGGCATAGATTTTTTTGGACCGGCCATAGTTCAATGGTTACACTGTGAAATAAATAAATAAATAATGTTTTCTTAAAAATGGCCTCAAATGAGTTACGTAAACATTACTAGTGCCTTTCAAACACTAGTTACATTTGCTTAACTAGTCCCTTTCAACTTATACACTAAAAGCACTACGTACGTTTGCTTAACTAGTCCCTTTCAACTTATACACTAACACTAATGGGCCTAACACTAACACTAGTTACATTTGCTTAACTAGTCTCTTTCAACTTAGACACTAACACTAATGGGCCTGACACTAACACTAGTTACATTTGCTAAACTAGTCCCTTCCAACTTAGACACTAAAAGCACTACTTACATTTGTTGTTGAACATTACTAGTCCTTTTCAAGTTATCCACTAAAAACACTGGTTATGTTTGCTTAACTTGTCTGAGGCAACAAGTTTCCACCAATTTTTTAAGTAAACTTGACTTTTTTCCAGTGTAGAATTTGAGGTGATACGTTAGATCATAGTTAGTTCAGAATGCTGTCAAAAGTTATATATTTTGGACCATGCTGGACAAATAAGAGGAAAGATTTGGAACAGAAAAAGGTTGTTTTTGGTTGCTGTCATACATACTGTTTTGAGATATGTGTTTCATGCCTGCCCTCCACTGTGCCTGAAGGAGCAGAAAATACCCTGCTATTGACAGGAGGATAAAACAGAGAGGAAAAACAAACACAGACTGCAAAGCCACCCCTCACACACACACAAACACACACACACACACACAACCCTCCTAAATATGGAGAGACCGTCCTGTTGGGCCTCTGAAGGTCCGAAAGCTGTGTGTGTATGTGTGTGTGTGTGTATCTCTCTTTCCCTCTGTCTCATTCTGTGTGTGTGTGCGAGTGTGTGTGTGTGTGTGTGTGTTCCAGGGTGGGTGTGTGTTTCTCTGTGTGTGGAGGGGGTACAGTCTTTGTTCCAGGTCTGAAGCAGTGACTCAGAAAATGAATAAGCAGCCATAATGATTGAAACACAGAGGAGGAGGGTGGTGGGGGTAAGCTACAGGGGTGTGTGTGTGTGTGTGTGTGTGCACGCGGGGGTTGGGCTGGGTGGCTTAGCTTAGTTGAGCTAAGTTAGGCTGACATCCAACCAGCCCCCTTTTCCAGTGGGAGAGGGAACAAGAGGAATCTTTACAGGGAGGAAGCAGTTTCTCCACTGGGTCTACATGATCTGGACACTTGAAATGAGCACAGAGAGTGGTGTAGAGTAGAGTGGTGTTTCAGCGGGAGAGGAGGTCCTATTAGTCCAGTCCAGACAGCGGTGTAAGTGCTATGCCAACCACTGGAATGTGGAGGAGAGGATAGTGATCTCTCTTTCTCTCTCTCTCTCTCTCTTTCTGTATGTCCCTCTCGGTCCACTCTGTCTCTCTCTCTTTTCCTCTCTGTCTCTCTGCCCCCTCCCCCTCACGCTCCCACTCTGTCTTTCACTCTCTGCCATTCTCTTTCTCTCTCTCTTTCCCTCTCTCTTTCTATTTCTATCACTGACTTTATCCCTTTCTCTTGTGCATTCTCTCTCTATCTCTCTCTCTCTCTCTCTCTCCCCCCCCCCTCTCTAAAATGGAAAGCAGCATTTGAATGTCTGGTACCTTGACAGATCAAAAGAACGAATGAAATGTTACAAGGTCAGGTTCCACAGGTGTGACTGTAAATGTGTGTGTGTGTGTGTGTGAGTGTGTGTGTGATTACAGTGCACAGTGCATCTTATTTTGTCATATCCTTACACTCTTCATTAATTAATGCAATTCCACATTTATAAATTATGATTTCAATTCATTTAAATTATTCATTGTCAACCTCAATTTAATTATAAATTGTATCCATGTGTACTGACTTTACTTCAGGGTCTAATTTGCAATTTAAGGGGAGAAGATTGCATGACCCAGAAAAGAAATGAAGAAAGAAAAGAAGTTTTTTTTTTTTTTTGCTGAGACAGAACCTCGGGCTGAACTTTAAACAACCTATTATGGATCCTCCCAATACCTGCATCAAGTTGTTCCTCAGAGGGATTCTCCATAAGCAACGGGTACTTTATGTTTTTCTAGGCCTTTAATGACATCTCTACTTCATCATACTTAATAATGAAGTCAGCATTCCCTTTATCACACTTGAGTAGATGGGGCAGTTCCCGTGTAGGCGATCCCTTTGAAATTGAAACGCTGTCCCTTTAACAAAGTAACTGTGCGTGGCCCAAGCAAGTTTGGATTAGTGAAGTGTGTGTGGATGCAGGAGTTTTTGGAGTGGCGAAAGGCACGCGACTTAATAAACGAGTAAAAAAAAACTCTACCAAACCAAGAATCATCTTAGTTCTGTCATCGGTTATCAGTTTGAGGTTATACGGATGTCCGGTCCGGAAAATTCGGGTGTAGGAGTCTACATTCGCATAACTTTACGGCAAAGTTTGGATTCCGATGCACATCATCTTCTTGGACGTCAGTTTTGGGAGGAATAAACACTGCGTTTGCCTCGCAGGGATTGATCCAGAGAAACACACAACGGGCATGAAACTATTTGTATGCACTATTTGTTGGAACTTATTCTGAAGCCTGCGTTACGTGCCAAAAGTTATTCTCTTCTCCAAACTGCTAACAAGCTAGCAAAGTAGCTAGAGTAGCTAACGTTATAAGTTATCTTATGCGCTCTTTGGTGAAAGTGAATGAGCAAGCAGGCTAGTACTAGCTTCTAGCTAATTAGAGGGAATATGTATTTAACATGTAAATCTGTTGTCAGATTGTTACTCGGGACAGCTTAAAATGTATCCCCACAGGGCGTTGTGACCACATCGTCCCGAACAACAAGTGTGGCTTCACTCTTTGACTTCTCCTAGGAGAGACTGCAAGCTAACTGCTCTCTTTACCTTGTGTCTAATCCTAAATTACACTGTAACGTTAGTGTAACGGATTTTCAAAATTGTTACCAAGTAGAACAAAGTGTTTATACTCAACCGGTACTTGGCGCAGCATTGTAACAGTTTAGAGTGATAACTTGATTGGATACGCATCGCAACAAACAAAAGTGCCCAAAGTATCCGCACCCCCGCTGCGCTCATGCAAAACTGTTGCGCGGGCTTACTCCGAGGGACACCTGCTGATGCTGTAGGAGAGACTGGGATGCATTAGACTGCTCAGAGAGCACTGCCCAGACTTTCTTTATAATCTGACTTCTTTTGGAGGTTCTCAGAACAAAATGAAGGTGACGGTAAATTTCGGGAGAACTGGCGTGGTGGTGCCATGCAAAGAGGGATGGACGGTGCGGGACCTGATCCAACAAGCCACTCAGAGATACAGAAAACTGCTGGAGCAGGTGCGTTATCATTTTTGCCCTTCATGCAGGCTGTCAGCTGTTTAACAAATGCTGATCCACATAAGCTTTCTTATATGAATTTCACATCAAGGGAGGGTGTTTCTGGCATGTCATATTTAACTGTAAATTCATACATATCGAGTATCTGGAAACTTCTGTCCATCAACATGGGTTCTCAGTTCCTCAGTCAATCTCTGAACTTCTTTGAGCTCCATTATTTAAGAGAGAGCCCCCAAAGTACACACATACACACAAACACACACACACATTAGTCATGTGTCAGCACGGGCTGTTGGTTGGATTAATGTGGAGAGGTGAGGCGAGGCTCTATGTTTGGGCCTTACTCACACATATGATTGCAGCCAGAATTCCCCCTCCTCATTCCAGCCTTCTGTATTTCCTTGGGGTATTTGGGTGTGTTCCTGTTTGTGTGTGCGCGTGTGTGTGTCTCAGTGTGTGTGTTTGTGGTGGTGGGCTGAAATGAGATTTGTCTGAAACGCCGTGAGCAAGTAAAGGGCCTGTTTGTGCTGGTGTGTTGATTATTGCACTGTCTGTCTGTGGACCATGCTCCTGTGACTGATGGGGGCATTGGGAAAGCCTGCTTTACACACACACACACACACACACTACACACACACACACACACACACGCTCACAACAACAACAACACACATGCATTCATATACACACACACGCATACACACATTCCACTTCTCCCTTACATGGACAAAAACATGGATTTTTTTTTTAGAAATTAGGCATGTGTTGCTCTCTGTCTTTCACTCTCTCAGTGTGTATGTGTGTAAAAGTGTAACTGTGTGTGTGTGTGTGCGCACATGCATGTCTATGTATTTTGAAGCAGGAGTGTCAGACATTCATTGGACACCTGTGGTGCCATCCTTTTTAAACATGTCATTCTACATACAGAAGAGATGCATATATATATATATATAAACACCTGTGGGGCCATCCAAGTGTTAATAATAAATAATGCTATGTAAACCAGCTTCCTCTGAACTGTCTCTACTGGTTGACCAAGCCATGTATTTATTTCTGACTGGACAAAAAGGCTTTTCATGAACAGGGGATATCCTGGACTTTTAAGTGCTCACAATCACTCCATGTTTGATACACTTCAGCCACTGAGTTGGACAATGATGACATTACATTCCGTTCTTTCAAAGCGTGAGGGCAGAATGGCAGACAGAGATTTGACTAATGTCACATTTGACAGTTTTAGAGTGAGTGGAGCGAGTAAACAGAGTCTTGTGAATGGACCAATTACTGCTCAACACAAAGGACCAGTGATGACACAGGCTAAAATGCAACTGAAAGGCAGGATGTAGAAATGAAAGGATACAAATAGCCTATCTGACTTGGCTTTGCTACAAAGTGATGGTGATCATTTGGCCAAATCACAGCCATGGGTTATTCTCATATTCCCCAACAAAACCTACTACTTACACTTGTATAATACTGTTTTATTTTACTGCAGGTAGGTCTGGTGGAACTACAGTTTGTATTCATTTGACTGACGGTCAACATCAGGTTCGAGTTCATTGTAGCCATTCCAACAACACCGTTTATAGGAACACAACAAAAACGCATAATAGAAATACTGCTACTATTATGAACACACACACACACACACACACACACACACACACACACACACACAACAACAACAACAAACAACCACCAACACAACACAACCACAAACACGATGGGAAGATAGTGTACATGTACCAGATCAAGTTCATGAAACTCTCAGCTGTGGGGATTGTATTAACCAGTGGTACTTTTTCTCATGCCATAGGCTGACAGCTTAGTAATTGTTCTTTGTCTCCAGTGTGATTGTAATGAAGCATCAAATCCAAACTCTCACAGGTCGGAGAATACTACAGCTCCCTCACACATACCCTTACAGGTCAGAGAATACTACAGCTCCCTCACACATACTCTCACAGGTCAGAGAATACTACAGCTCCCTCACACATACTCTCACAGGTCAGAGAATACTACAGCTCCCTCACACATACTCTCACAGGTCAGAGAATACTACAGCTCCCTCACACAGGCTCTCACAGGTCAGAGAATACTACAGCTCCCTCACACATACTCTCACAGGTCAGAGAATACTACAGCTCCCTCACACAGGCTCTCACAGGTCAGAGAATACTACAGCTCCCTCACACATACTCTCACAGGTCAGAGAATACTACAGCTCCCTCACATATACCCTCACAGGTCGGAGAATACTACAGCTCCCTCACACATACTCTCACAGGTCAGAGAATACTACAGCTCCCTCACACATACTCTCACAGGTCAGAGAATACTACAGCTCCCTCACACAGGCTCTCACAGGTCAGAGAATACTACAGCTCCCTCACACATACTCTCACAGGTCAGAGAATACTACAGCTCCCTCACATATACCCTCACAGGTCAGAGAATACCACAGCTCCCTCACACAGGCTCTCACAGGTCAGAGAATACTACAGCTCCCTCACACATACTGCTGAAGCCCATCAGTGTCTTCATATCTGTCCCATGGAAATGCCTGTGTATCTGCTGTTCATCTGCTGTTGGGGAAGAGGTTAAGGGGAAGCTGTTAAAGATTGTTTTTGTGTGTGTGTGTGTGTGTTTGTGTGTGTGTGTGTGTGTGTGTTTGTTTGTGTGTGTTTGTTTGTTTGTTTGTGTTTGTGCGCACTCAGCATAATATTTTGCGGAAATGCACAGTAAATTCCCTTGTGTTTGCAGATTGGCCAAATATGAATGTGTGTGGCAGTGGTCTTTAGGTTTAGAAATGTAAGCATTTGTTTATGTCTGTTTTACAAATGCATCCTTTTGTGTGTGTGTGTGTGTGTGTGTGTTTGTATGCAACATGTTTGGTATTCCTGAGGCAGCTGTATTATTGGATGCTATTCCCAACCGGAATTACGGTGTGGGCTGGTGATGAAAAGGCCACAGGGCGCGCACACACACACACACATATGCACATACTCTCACACACATACACACACACACACACACACACACACACACACACACACACACACACACACACACACACACACACACACACACACACACACACACAGGATGGATAGATGGCTGCTGTTCTGTGGGCCGTGATTGGCTGGCGTCTCCGGGGACCCATTTGTGGGGTGGGTGGCCTTGTGTTATTATCCCACGCACATTGTCTTCAGAGGGCCATAAGTCAGCTGAGGTCGGTCTCATACTACGCAGGAGTCTGACAGGCACACACACACACACACACACACACACACACACACACACACACACACACACACACACACACACAGTGCCATATGTCTCCCTGTACTGCTGTGACTGCTGCAATCTGGGGTCTTGCAGAAGGCTTCATGTGTGTAGACAGGTAGAGAAGTAATGTCTGGCTCTGGATGGTGTGTGTGTGTGTGTGGGGGGGTAACAAAGATGTAGAGAGCAACTGTTTTTGTGTGTTGTGTGAAATAAAAGTGTGGTGAGATTGCTTGGGTGTGTTTGTTCCACTAAAGTGTGTATGCGAGAGTTGTATGTGTTGTGTTAAAGCTTCAAGGGTGTAATGGGTCTAATGTAGAGGAACTGTGCGTGTGTTTGCAGTTGTGAGTAACTAAAACATCAGGGATGTTTGTTTTCATCATGGATGTCTAAGGAGTTCTGCTAAGTGGGAGGGATGTATGTAAGGAGGTCATCATTCTGTGTGTTTCATATGGGTTCCGTGTGTGTGTGTGTGTGCACATGTGTATGTGTGTACATGCTAGTTTTCAGGATGGGTCTATCTGTCTTAGGTTATATTGTAATGACATAGTTGTATTTCTCCAAGTCTGGCCATCAATCAAGCTAGCAAGTGAAATGGCCCATATGATTCTTGTTGCTACAGTTTTGGGTTCTGTCACCCATTGATTCCTGGAAAAGCAGAACATAAGGGACAGAATAGGGCCTTGCTTGTCCAAGGCAGCTGCTCACAGTCTGCCACATTCCCTGGAAAATGTGCTGCTGTCTTTCAGTGGAAAACCTGCATTAAATTTATCCCAAAATGCAAATCAGTACACACACCTGGATATGTCCTGGGCAGGAATTCTAATGTCCTCCTTAACCCTAAGACCTAAGACCCCACAAACACTAAACATGAATCAGCCAATCATGAAGCCAGCTCAAGTCAGTTAAGTCTGTGAGGGTTCAGGGCTTGTAGGGGACATTGTGATTCAGACCACCTACCCGAGATACTGTGCGTGACGATTCCTCATGCTCCACTGAAAGTGAACTGAAATCGCGACACTTGTTGTACTTGAAATGGCCAGTGGATCTCCACTGTTACACTCACACACACATAACACACACACACACACACACACACACACACACACTACGTTTACATGCACGTAATAATCAGGTTGAGAGCGTAGCTTGAGTTTGTTTACAAGCGGTCTACAGAACTTTGTCCGGTTCACATGCACAGGACTGGAATCGATTTCTCCTCCAGTCAAAGAACTAGATGCTGGAGGAGAACTTACTATGGCAAGCATACAGTATGTCAGACTTCTGAAGCCTTTGCTTAATGTTTATAAGCAGGACATAACCTGACAATGAAACCCTCAGCAGTCTGTACAGTAGTCCTCTGTGCCTAATCCCAGGGTCAACAGTATATCTGCAGATTTTACATGTTAGCCTTCTTTTTGTATCAGTGTACTGTTTGTGTCTGTGTGTGTGTGTGTGTACACACGTGTGTGCATGTGTACTGCGTTGTCTAGCCCTCCTAGGCATGGTCTGATGGGGCCTCGTGGCTGGTTGCAGACTAGAACTTTTTCACTTACACACACACTTAATACATAATTGCATCCATATGGGATCCAGCTATGTCACCGCTATGGACTCAGCAGAGCAGCAGATTAAACTAGCTCATCTAATACCATGCAAAGGCCACAGAGCAGCAGATTAAACTAGCTCATCTAATATCATTCAAAGGCCTCAGCTCCAGTGTGATAATCTACAAGTTCCTCCTTTCAACAGGTATCATGTGTCTATCCCATCCTCATGGCGAGCGGGAATATCAAACTATAGGTTTGCAGATTTAGTTTTTGTGCTGTTTTTTTCTTCATTATAATTATCATTGTTATTATTGGTAATGGACAAGAGGCTAAAAACTGAAAAAAGGAAGAAAAAGGGTCTGTGTTAGTTCAAAAACTGATTAGCCTCGATTTTCATAAATTGATTTTCATCATTAGCCTGCTAAGACCTAGCCTATAATCAGTGCCCTTTCCTTTTAATTGAGCCTCTCCATCTGTGCGTGCGTGCGTGTGTGTGTGTGTGTGTGTGTGTGTGTGTGTGTGTGGTGTGTGTGTGTGTGTGTGTGTGTGTGTGTGTGTGTGTGTGTGTGTGTGAGAGAGAGAGAGAGAGAGAGAGAGAGAGAGAGAGTGAGTGGATGTGGTGTGATTATGATGATGGGGATTGCAGAAGATTAAATGAGTTTTATTATGTTCTGATGAATCAGAGAGAATATTGTTACCATGAAGCCAAGCAGATTATATTGCTGATGCAATATTTTCATATGCACAATTAGTTTTACATGTGATTTTTATGAACGAGTTTTACTACTGTCATTTACTAGTGCAACCGAGTTTTATGGACTACTGCGTCTGTACTAATCTATTTACATTGCCTGATTGTACATCCATTGTTTATCCATCCATCCATCCATCCATCCATCCATTTGGCCTATCTGTCCCCCATCCATCCATCCGTCTGTCCAGCTGTTATCAGTCTGTCTGTTTTATTCGTTCACCTGTCACTCCATTCATGTCCTCTCTTTACCCTATATATTGTGTGTGCTGGTTCCCCACTGCTCTAAGGATTGACTCAGTATTGAAATACCTAAAGGCTGTCTCAGCCTTCTAGGTAAAGTTACTTACATTATTGTGTGTGTGTGTGTGTGTGTGTGTGTGTGTGTGTGAGATGACCTCTTTCCATTTCACATAGTCTCTCCGACAATTTCCCACAGTGCCTGGGACACACACACACACACAGAGAGAGACACTGTCTGTCTCAGCAGGGTCTTAGAGCCCTCAGCCATCAGTGTTTTATGTTCTGTTATCTGGCAGTGATGAGGCACATGGCTCACTGTTGTTAATTACCAGATTTCACCCTTCTACCAGCCCCCCACCCCACCCCCACTTCCTGGCCCTCTAACACACACACTCTCTCTCTCTTTCTCACTCTATCTGTCTTTTCTTTTTCCCCCTCTCTCTCTCTCTCTCTTCCTCTCCCCCTCTCCCTCCCTCCCTCCCTCCTTCTTTCCCTCACTCCTATCTTTTTTGTTATGCTAATGGAAGACATTTTCCTGAAGCTGTGTAATTACATCTTTTAATGTGTTTCAGGATTAAAGTGCAAAAGAGAAGCACTGGCCTAGATTTCACTCGCCATCATCCACGGCTAAGCCTTTACTTTTCACTTTTTCTGGCAGCACTACACCACACCGCACCGCTCTGTTCATTTGCCTTCCCTTTTCCTCCCCTGAGGAGAGTCACAGGCTTTAAGGCAATATCCCCTCAGGAAGAGAGGAAATTATATGTAGAGAGAGAGAGAAAGAAAGAGAGAGATAGAGATAGTGAGAGACTTGACTGTTGAGAGAAAGAGAGAGGGGAAGAAATGAGGAGAAGGCAAAAGAAGAGTTAAAAAAAAAGACATGAAGATAGAAATGAGGGAGGGATAGAGCATAGAGGGAGGGAGAGACGAAAAAGAAGAGGAGAGGAAGAGAGGTGTTATAGAGAGTTAATTCCAGAGGAGATTAGTGTAGTCTTTGAGTCGAGTCCCTCTCTAAACCACTTCAGCAGTTCTGGTGATCAGCTCACTCTGGAATACAGACTCTGGCCCAGGTCTGGGCCAGCTCTGGCACCAAACAGGAGAGGATTTGAGACAGATCAAGGACAGATCATTTACAGTCAGCCTACTAGGGCTTATAATGTAGTGTGTCCTCATGCAGCAATCCTGAGAATATGTAGTGGTACTTCATCTCTCACTCCATGTGTGCGTACGTGCGTGTGAGTGTGTGTGTCTGTGTCTGTGTGTGTGTGTGTGTGCACCTGGGCAGCTGGAGTTGTGGTGCATAATGTTTTTGTATGTGCATGTCTAAATAAGGTGTTTTGGTGCGTCCATTTATACTCATGAGTCATTTTCGTAGTTGTCTGCAAATGGAACATCCTTTGAAGTCATATTTTTACTTAAACAAACCATGGGAACTTCTAAACTACTGAAACACATTCAACATTATTTTTGTATGATGGTGTGGAGCTGTGTCTTTTTGTGTCTCCGTATGTCTGGCTAAGGTATACCCATGGCTTGTGAACACACACACACACACACACACACACAAACACACACACAGATAGAGACCTCAGCTAGACACGTCAAGAGCAGGAGATGTGGAGAGAGGGCAAATATTATGGGTCAGCGGTAAGAAATGAGAGGCTGTGAGAAGAAGGGATTCTGAGAGTGAGAGTAAAGAGGCAGAACAACTGTTGAGAGTTCAGAGGAAAAGAAAACAAGGTGAGTAAGGGATAAAGAGGGAGTAAATGGAGAGAGAGAGTGAGAGAGAACAAAATAGAGAGTGATGCAAATGAACTGTGGAGAGCAAGGCCATGTTTGAGGGAGGAAGTGTGAGGGAGTCATTCAGGAAGTCATCGAGGGGGCAGAAAAGGCCTCTTAATTACCAACATACACTCACACACACTCTCTCTCTCTCACACACACACACACACACACACAGGACACTGTTGTGACGCTGCTCCCAGCTTTATTAATCCCAGGAATGCTAGCGTGGCGGAATGCCAAGGAGGCCTCTGCAGCCAAAAATCAGCTGATGTCATCATGGCCAACACCCTGGCAGCTCCGAGCGCTAGCAGCCCCTAACAATTAAAAACAGCAGCAGGAGTGAGTGTGTTCCTGACTCCAACACGCACACGGTCAGTAAAACACAACGCTCAACACCTAACTCCTCCAGCTCTCTCCTCTAGTCTGACCCTCTCAGGCCTGGCCTCTTCTCTCTCTCTCTCTCTCTCTCTCTCTCTCTCTCTCTCTCTCTCTCTCTCCTCTCTCTCTCTCTCTCTCTGCCTCTGCTTAGGGTCCTTATTAAACCCTGACTGAATCCCAATGTCCTCCCTCAAGCCCTGAACCCTCAAAGAAATAAATCAGCCAATCAAGTTTATTTATGCCAGTTTGAGGGCTCAGGGATTGGGGTCATTGATAATGACAAAAATAAAAGAGAGAAGAAAAGTATATATGTATAATTGTGAGCCCCATGGTGGAGGATAGAGTATTAAAATATGGGCAAAGTGTCAACAATGCTGTCAACAAGCACCGTAGATACACTTCATGACTATTGTTTTGCATGTGAAAGCATTGAGTTGAATGTTCGCATACATGGTCTTAAATAAAGCCAATTGAAGCCAATTGAGACATAAGACATCATTAGACATAAGACTTTGTCCTTATTCATTGCATTTACAACCCTTGTTCTCTCTCCTCTTGTCATGTGCGAGTCGCTGATCACCAGGAATGTCAGCTTGTGCCCAGTCACTGATATAAAATACAGGAAAAATCAGGCTAATTTAGAGACCCACTGATGGTTATTGTGTAGAGCACGCAAGTCCTCCTTCATCTCCCTCCTCTTCCTCCTCATCCTCCTCACCCCAAGAGTGACACTGACAATGTGTAATCTCAGCCTATGGTGATAGAGCAGTGCTTTGCACAAACAGGACATACAAGCTGATTTCCAGTGTCACTGATTGCCTTTTGTTCAGAGTGTTTTCAACACCATATGCTGTGGGTTTACTGCAGTGTTAGCGAAGTGGAGTGAACTTGCTGTGCATGCAAGCCTAATCAGCTAGCCTTGGAGGGAGTGAACTTGTGACACCAAGTGGCGTTTTGATGTGGAATGGTCTGAAATTAGGTAATTACAACAGGTTTCAACAGGCAGCAGGTTGTTCTCTAGGAATTGCTTGCGCGGCTACTTAACAGCGGCTCACCAGGTATCTGACCTTCAGTGGAAATTTCTAGAAAAGAAAGTGCTTGAAGTGTTATGCCTACATTGTGAAATAAGCAGGGTGTGTGTTTCTTTGGGCATTTGGAGTATTTGGGTATTATCACTGGAGTGTGTTGCTTAGGCTAACGGACAAGACAGGAGTGTGTATCCCTGTGTAGTTTTATCAGAGAGGAGCTCATTGTGAGGGTTTATGACAATGCTCACTTCATCAGCATCAACGTGCCCCGGGAAGGGACCCTCGAAACACACACACACACACACACACACACACACACACACACACACACACACACACACACACACACACACACACACACACTCCTCAGTGGCCCCATCACTCAGCTGTTCCCAACATTGTTGTCTCTGGCATTTTGCCAAGCCCCCGCTAAACCTCAGTGCTAGCGCTGAGTCACCAACACCTCTTAGTGTGGCGTGTGTGTTTACAGAGCGAGTGTGTGTGTGTGTGTGTATGTGTATGAAAAGGTATTGTTTGCTTTGTAAATGATTCAGCATATGTATTTGCAGTGCTGTCTCAGGTCTAGGGGAGGAAAAAAAGTTGTAGTTTCTGTGTACTCTATGGTGACTGCTCGATTGGTATTGTGTGTGTGTGTGTGTGTGTGTGTGTGTGTGTGTGTGTGTGTGTGTGTGTGTGTGTGTGTGTGTGTGTGTGTGGGGTGATCCGCAGATATTTGATGCCTCACAGGTTTGGCGCTGGTTCAGCAGCTATTCTGCAGTATTGCTAGACTATTACTGCATCGCTGTGAGGACCTCCTCTGGGTGTGTCAGCACTGGGCTTTATGCTGAGGACCGCATTCCTCACACAAGGGCCGACTTTACAGTACACTTGAAATGCGTGTGCAGAGATCTAGGCTATCTGCTTTGTGATGAGAACCAAAAATTAGAAACTTTCCTGGGGTTTTGTGAAAACATGTCATATCATTAACAACATGCTTAATTTTGCGGGTTTGGCAGATGTTTGCCATTGGATGGAATTCTGCCATGATATTGGGGATTATGGCCCAGCCCTAGTACAGGACGGCAGGTTCCACCAAGACTGTTTGACATGTTATATCATATGTTAACATATAATGGATTATTGTGAAATTTACTCAGAAGTGAAGGCTTTGTGATACTTCTACAGATATCCTTGTTGTGTTGGGGTAACCCTGTCACGTGCACCATTGCCATGTTTAGAATTTAAAGGGAAAAATCGATGTGAATCAATCTGTACTCCTGTTGTTTGACGTTGCTAAGAGCTAAGAGAGAGAAGTTCACTGTATATCTCTGTATTTCACCTCTAAGCTGTATCACTGTCTGCATCTTACGAAGTCAAAACTACATTTTTAGGGCCTACACTGCCAGCCATCTGTGTGTGTGTGTGTGTGTGTGTGTGTGTGTGTGTGTGTGTGGTGTGTGTGTGTGTGTGTGTGTGTGTGTGTGTGTGTGGTGCGGGCTTCTATTGTAGTCAGTCGAGTGCATAGATGAAGCAGGTGTGATTGAGAGAGGTGAGAGAGCGCAGGGCTGCCCTTCTGGTTATCTCTTAGGCTATCATGTCAATGAATAGGAGGAGGCAGACACACTGTCAGAGATAGGACACTTCCTGTGCACTGCACCTGATGCAGGAAATCTCATTCAGGTTCTGATTAAATCCCCTGCCATCATCGTCTACACACAAATGCAGACACACACACACACACACACACACACATTCCACACACATACACAGACGCTCGCGCACACAGACACAAAGAAACATGCGGACACACACACAATATACAGCATGTATGTCCAAGCATTATGCAGAAACTCACACACATGCTTGCTCATCTGTGTTGGTAGTGTGAGTGTGTGAGTGGGTTTCTGGGGTGGCGGGGGGAAGGGGGGGGGGATTTATGAATTTCATTTTTGCTTCAACATGTTGGAAACTACCTCATTTTCCCTCCCTCTCAGCGGATAATGGCGAGACAGAAATAATGGCGAGAGCGTCACTCTCTCTCTCTCTGTGTGTGTGTGTGTGTGTGTGTGTGTGTGTGTGTGTGTGTGTGTGTGTGTGTGTAAGTAGGGGGTTGAATGGGAGGGAGATACACTATGTTTAATAAATTCAATTCAGTTAAGAGACGAGGGGGGAAAAATGGGATTTTCATTTTCACCGTCTGGGAAGCGAGGGAACAGGATGGGTGCAGCCGCTCGAGCGAAGAAGAGGCGCGATTGTTCTCCTGCTCTCGCTCACACACTCGCACTCGGAGATGGAGAGATAGAGTCTTATTGCATCATTATCATCGCCATGGCCACCTCCATCGACATCAACGCCATCACCACTACCATCGTCATCATCATCACCACCGTCATCATCATCATTACTGGAATATGAGAATGGTAATGATGTTAGGCTTCGTAATAAGGCCGTGGAACACCGCTGTGACCATCTCCGTAAACACACACACACACACACTCACACTCTCACTCTCTGCAAGACCCCATTATGAGAGCCTCCACTGGCTCACCTCATCAGAGAGCAAAAGGGAGGAAGATGTGCACTTCTGTGTTATTAACTACACACACACACACACACTTTCATATTCACACAGACGATCATGATGGTAGTCAGAAGCACAGTGGTGATCGATATCTATTTTATGTGAGAGTCTGTTGCCCACCATTGAACCACACATTGCAGAGACACAAATATGGTCACAAAATTCTCAGGTGGGCAGATGTGTGTACATAGGGCATATATGCTGACAAATCACACAGTTATAGCCACACACACACACACACACACACACATACATACACATACACATATACATACATACACTCACTTTCATATTCACGGTGACAGTCATGTGAGTAGTCACAGGCAAAGTGTAGATCTAAATCTATTTAATATGAGACTTCAGTGGCCATCACTTAACGAGACCGTGCAGACACACACATACAGAAACGGTCATAAAGCTCGTGGTCAGATGTATGCACATACCACTCACACATCTCACAGTTATAGGCACACACATACACATACACAGGGCTGGGCACCAGGTTAGGAGCAGGAACTGGAGCTGATTGTGCCGGTGGGCGGGCGGGTGTTTGGAGTGTAGTGTTGCGGTGGGAATGGCATTCCTCTGGTGGCCGTGACCTGTGCCGGTCGCCGCATGCCTGCGTGTCGTATCAGAGACATCAGTCATCTACTGCTGCCCTTTGAGTCACGCTAGTGGAGCCTGCTTGCCATAGGCAGCCTACCTGAGGCCATATTAATATGTCCTCTCTCTCTCTCTCTCTCTCCTTTTTCTATGACTATTTCTCATTTGTTCTCTCTCTCTTGTTTACTCTTTTACTGCCTCTAGGGTTGTATTGTTCACCTCTCCGTGTATGTGCATATCTCTCTCCCTCCCTCTCTTTCTCTCCCTCCCTCTCTCTCTCCCTCCCTCTCTTTCTCTCTCTCTCTCTCTCTCTCACTCAATCTAGTTCCCTTTCTTTACCGAGACCAGCCTCTGTTATGAGTGTTGACCTGACTCACTATTTTTTCTCTTATCAGTGTTTCTTCTTTTGGTTTTTCTCTCTTTCTCTTCTTCCCCATCCTCTCTGTCTCTCCCTCCCCCCCCCCCCCTCTCTCTCTCTCACTCTCCCCCTCTGTCCTTGTGCCATTTCAGTAAGTCTAAAGCTGGCCATTTAAGCCTTTTGTTAGAGGCTCCGATTCCCAGCTCCTCAGAAATGAATCTATTTAAAGCTAGACTGTTATCCTCGCTATTCTTAATCCATTACCTGCAAATGGGTTTCTCACTTATTACCAGTTTAAATTGAGTTTGTTTGTATGTTTTTTCCTGTGCTGCACAGGCACGATGGCTGAAAGAAAAGGAAGAAAAAGTCATTTCAGAGAGTTATCGATTTTCCTGGAATTTAGTAATGGTGCAATATCTCCCATGGATTGGGCTGTTTTAGTCTCTGTTATTCATGCTCCAGCTTCAAGCTCTCATTTGAATGCATGTGGCCCTGATGGAAAACATTGAGACAAACAGCAGTGGCGTTGGAAGAAGAAAAACACACAGAGGAGAGAGATCAAGAGAGACTGGCAGAGAGAGAGAGATGTAAAGGAAAATAAAAACAGGACAAAAAGAAAAGACAGTATTTACGTTAGGATCTCGTCTTGATGTGGGCTAATGTGACAAAAAGACTCTCTGAATTATTAATGTTACAAAAAGGCCAGTAAATGCTTTTATGACCACTTCTCCCTAACTTAAATGTAAAATGTGTTGCACCATGGAACAGCTCACCCTAATGAGATTCATTAGTGAACTTTTGATGTAATTATGAGTAGGTTAAATGGTTAGAGGTGTGTAGCGATTAGGGATGCTTACTACAGTGTAATAGGGGCCAGAGGAGTGACATACAGAGTGGATTGCAGTGTTGTGGTGCTTGCAGGTGATGAATTGTTGGGTTTACTTAAGTTTTAATGAAACTTTAGAAGTTGGTAGAGTTTGCCATGTTTGAAAAACAAGTTAGACAGCAATTTGTTTGTAAGACTTATTTAGTTTTCAGTTCAGTCTTGTAGTGATGTAGTGTGCCTGCATTTAGTGGTAGTTTTTTATGCAAAATATACAGGAATTGCAGGAAGGATGCATTTCTTTTCTGAGTAAGAGTGTGTGTGTGTGTGTGTGTGTGTGTGTTCATCTAGCTCTGCATGGCCTGGTGGCACTGTTGTAAGTACAGTACTTGGCACCTGGTGGGAAGAACTGCTTACTGGAAAGCCTTTGGCCTGGCCTCAGTTTGACCAGGAGACTGAGAGTAGGACGTCAGCCTATCCTCCAGTGCACCACAGAAAACTATAATAACCTCACAGAAAACTCCCATAAAAAGCCTCTGTCTGCTGTTCTAGGAACTGAGAGTGGGCGTGAGTGCGTGTGCACCGGTTCTCGAGGGACATGAAGATGGAACGTGTGTGCGTTCCTGAGTTATGTTCCTGTCTGTAGCAGCTCATCAGCCGTCTACGTTGGAGTGGAGTGGTGTGTCTGTGTGTGTGTGTGTGTGTGTGTGTGTGTGTGTGTGTGTGTGTGTTTGTGAGAGGATGGGGGGGGGCACGGGGTGTGGAATGGACGGGCAGGCAGTGGGGTGGGGTGGGGGGACCAAGTCCTCCATTACAGTTCAATCTGCCCTGGCAATTCGGCGAGGGCCGTGTTTGTGAACCGGCGGCCATTAATCCCCGCCTGCCGCGCTGACATGTCTGAGTTATAATGACGCCAGTCTGAGGAGGGGAGGGAGTGAGTCAAGGTGCACCGGCTCCTCTTCATAAATCTCTTTAGTCTCTCTCTTTAGTCTTTCACTCGCTTTCTCTTCTCCGTCTCTCTGTATCTCTCAATCTCTCTCCCTCACTGAGTTACATGATTGGACTATTGTACAAGAGTGCACTGCGCAACCCCACACCACAAAACGGACCTCATTGGACTCCACACTGTGTCTGCACCACACCACACCACACTACACCACACTACACTACACTACAATACATTACATTACGCTTCTAGATTAGGTCACATTTTATCTCCATTAGTTGCCCACATCCTATCTAGAGAGTGGACGCTGTGGACTGTGAATCTGTGGACATACCGTTAACTACATTTTACGGTTAACCGCTAACATTTTAATGTCACGGGTTGGATTTGGTGAAGGTAATGTGCAGTAACTGAAAGGTAGACAACACTCAGCTAAACTATGCTAGCTATGCAATGCTAGTGACCATACTTAATCTACACTTGAATACTTAATTTACACTTGACCATACTGCTCTACTGTAGAGTCCAGTCATTGTTGTGCATGTTGCGCAGTCCTCAAATGCAGCACAGAGTGGTGAATATAGTGGGTGAACACTTTGACTTGTGTGTGACTCCGTGGCAAGGAGGGCCTGAGCCAAGGTGTTTTCGTTCACTCGCCCATAAATCTGCTGTTTTCTTCAGCCTTTTTCTCTCTGTCTTTTACGTAGAGAGGAGCTCTGTGCATGGAGCTCTGTCTGGAGCCGGACTTTCTGTTCACATACAGAGAGCTGTGAATGTGCACACAGACATGGCTGCCTACAGGCACTGGTGTCTTTCGTTCCTACTCCTGTGGTTTTCCCTCTCTCTCTCTCTCTCTCCTCCCTCCTTTCTGCCATCCTTTCTTTCTTACTCCCTCCATCTCTCCCTATCATCTTTCTTCCCCTTACTGCGTTGCTTTGGAGGGTTTCTATGATCTGTGTTTCCAGGCTGAAAGTTTTTCTTTTCCTTTCTCCTGTCTTTATTCTTTTGTTCTTCCCTTCTGTCATTGAGCCCTAAGGTGCTGTCACCTCCAGTGTGGAGTATCTTGTTCTCTCTCTCCTTCCTTATCCTTCCATTGCTCTCTTTTACTATCTCCTGTTGCCTCTCTCTCTCTCCCTCTCCTTCTCCTTCTCCTTCTCTCTCTCATTTTTCCATTACTCACTCTATTGCTCTCCCTTCAGTTTTTTCTAACTTTCTCCCCCCCCTCCCTCTCTCTCTCCCTCTCTCCCTCTCCCCCCCCCCCCCCTCTCTCCTGCCTTTCCCAGGTTTTCTATCCCTTCCTTCTGTTTTTTTTTCTGGCTTGGTCCTCCCTCACCCTTCTCTCTCTCTCTCTTTCTTTCTTCCTCTCCCTCCTTCTATCATGGCAGTGCTGTAATTGTCTGACAGGTTTGTTCTTTACCATGGGGATGCTTTCACCCATCGTCTGCCATGGGTCAGATACTGCCGGTTCTCCCTCATCTCGACGAGAGAAAGCTAATGCCATGTTCACACACTCGCACCCGTTAACCTCTCACCTGATGGGGCTGCAGGGAGCTGACGTCACTCGTCTCTCAGGCTGTCAAGGCCGGAGTTGGAGAGAGGGAGAGGGAGGAAGTGTGTGAGAGAGAGAAGGGAGGGAACAAAATGCGAGTGGAGGGAGAGAGAGAGGGAGGGAACAAAATGCGAGTGGTAGTGCTAGAGATAGAGATTGAGGAAGAGGGAGAGAGAAAGAGAGAGAAAGGAAGAGAGAGAGAGAGAGAAATGCAAAAAATTGCAATGATACGCACTAGAAGGAAAAAAAGCCTGCGTCTACAAACAGATGATTAAGGCTGTTACTGGCACCGTTTCTCACTTATAGTGATAGCACGTCCCACTCCCCAAATGCAGTATAGATGGTTATTGTACGAATTAAGGGACTGCATAGTTACTGGCACTGAAATGACTCATTTGAGGCTATAACATTGTGTCTAGTCATTCCCCTTTGCTAGATGACGTTCCTCATTATCATCTCATCTGCAATGGGGTATTTCTGTGCCTATTGCAAACTCACAAATAGACTTTTAGCCAGATTGGATACACACATGACTCCATCTCGTAGCTGTTTGGGCTGACAGCATTTTCATTCATTCTTTCCTTCACACATTCAGTCCTGTCATTCCAGCTCTTGAAGTTGCTTGGCACAAAATGCCATTTGCATGCAGGAGTTCAGTTGCACTATTTCTGAATGGCATTGCGTGGGAGGGATTGAGAGAGACCAACAGAATGAGAGCGAGAGTGAGCTGAGCTTCATAAAAGCCATAATAGGCTCCTCACAGACAATTGGAGCTCCATTTAGGCTGCCCGTAAACAACGTCTGGAGCCGGGCAGGCCTGCGCGTGCCCTCTCATTGGTTGTCTGTGGACACATAATTAGGCATCGTAATTCAGTCGCATTCCAAACATGCTCTTGTTTTTTTTTTTTTTTTTTTTGATAGACTTTTGATTTGTGCTGTAATAGAGGTCACTGAGCCACAGCCACAGGGTCACCCTTTATGGGGTGATGCTTTTCTTAGTTTTCCATCTTTGCTGCAAGCATCCAACATGAAACCAAAAAAACACACTGTGTGCCTGACGGGCCTGTCTTCTTAAAAAAGCATCTGAAAGTGGTCCTCTGTAGCTCCAGTGGGTCACCACCGGTTTCCAATTAGTCCCACCTAGTCTGACCCATCCAGGCCCATGCAGTCTGGCTTCGTCCCACGCAGGTTTTCCTGCTCTCCACAATTCAGTCGCTATGGAGCCTCTGTGCAGTAACAGCCTTGAATTCAATTCAGTTCATCTCTATTCAATTATGTTTGTATTTAGAGGAGTGTTGGCTATGAGTGTCAGTGAATGCCTCTTGGCCCTTTCAAAGAAACCCTCTGAGAGACAGAGCACACATGCCCCGGTGGTTGACATGGCAAAACTGCTGTGAAGGTCTCCACATACAGAAAGCTCAATTGAAAGGTGTGGAAGCAGTATCAGATCTAATCTGCTTACAAACCTTACGCTTGCCATTGTAGCACAGCCATATGGGAGGCTACTTCAGAAGAGAAGCAAAACAGTACAGACTCAATATTTTTTCACTGGAGTCACTTATATTTCTGTTGAGCACCAATGCTCGACTTGTGCCTGGATGCACATATCTTATTTGTTTTGTTTTATTTTTGCTTTGGTAGAAATTCCCCTTGACCAGGCGGAAATGTTAAGCGAAGCTCTGTCCCAGCAGGAGAAGAAATGGCTGGGTGGCTGTGTTGACCTCCTCCACTCTCTGGCCAGTGTTCCAGTTTAGCTGATAATGCTGTGATAAGCTCTAGCTTGCCTCCCTAGCCAGCGGGAGGCTGGCTGGCTGGCTGCCCGCCCGCTCTGGAGAGCTCCACTGTGGGGGAGTCTTAATAAGCTCTTCCCCTCCTCTTCTCTAGTCACTTTGGTCCTTGCAGAGTGTAGAGTTCACACATGACAGTGCCACCAGGTCCGACTGACAGATGTGAGTGACAATGTCAACGCACGTAAGAAAGACCATGTCAAAGTTACATTTCTTAGCGACAGAGTAAACAAACAAACACTAGAATGTACGTTCATCTGCGATTGTCAAGAGAACTGAGTAACATCTGACCACACCTTCAAATCAATTGGCCATTTGTGTTGGAAGTTCCAGGTGGCCATTTTGAAGGCCCTCTAGCCAATCACACACCATGGATGTGGCAAACATTCTGACCATGGTCATAAGGACAGGGTCATGCCCAAATATGGTCAAAAGTGTGTGTTCATTCAGTTGGAAGGCTACACCAAAGTATTAACAGCTAGTTGGTAATAATTAATAATTAGCTAGTGGCACACATTTAGGATGAACATGAAAAACAATACTACTTGCCTGTGAAATTAAACAAAAAAAAATCTTTCTCTTTCTCTCTCTCTCCATACATATATATATATATATATGTGTGTGTGTGTGTGTTTGTGTATGTATATGTATACACACACACAACATATGTGTGAATGGCAAGTACACCTAAATGTGTCCCCCAGGATGAACTGAAGTCTCTAACAGTCAGGACAAATCCAGTATCTAACTGTCCGTCTTCCTATCTGTGTTATCGTTGCCGGCCCACATACATGCACGAGGCCAAGGCCTGTTAGAGAGAGCTCTTTGTTGTGGTTGTGTGTGGGGCTGGGGCTGTGGGCAAGGGGGGAGAGGTGCTTGTGTACAGCGGAACTACACGAGCAAGAGCTCTTTGTGTAGCCTGTCGTGTAAGTGGCAACGCTTGGCTAGATCCCTCTTTGTGCTGCGTGCGTATGTCACGCTGTGTAAGCAGTGTTGGTTGGCTGAGCTGACCTTTTGTGCATGTGTGCCATGTACCTTTTAAACACTACTATCTGTGTGTGTGTGTGTGTGTGTGTGTGTGTGTGTGTGTGTGTGTGTGTGTGTGCGTGTGTGTGTGTGTGTGTGTGCGTGTGTCTGTGTTTGTGTGCACACTTTAGTTTGGGGTGAATTATCTTTTCATATGATATATGGTGTGCCTGTAACTCTCACTGTGTGTGTGTGTGTGTGTGTGTGTGTGTGGTTTTGTTTGGGTAAATTGTCTTCTCATGTGATGCATCATGTAAATGTCGACACACTAATGTGTCAGTGTATTTGTTTCTCTTTTCAGGAGGGGGACTTCCTGGTTCGGACACACCACGTGGAGTACTGCGACGGAGGGATTCTGGACCCTGATGACATTCTCACAGACCTGGTGGAGGACAGAGACAAGGTGAGTTCTGATTCGCCATCTGGTCGCACATCTCTAGAAGCTTCCATATCCAGAGGCTTTAACAAATGAAGCAGTTGAGTTTTCTCTCTTTGGGCCATATGGCTGCAAGGCCGTGCAAGGCCGAAAGACAGACACACATTTGTCACTGTGTGTGTGTGTGTGTGTGTGTGTGTGTGTGTGTGTGTGTTTGGTGAGACTCTCCCTGCTTCAGTCACTACACAGCGTGCTTTGGAGTGATCGCAGACTAAACAGACTTATTTCAGCGGCGCGGTGGAAACTGACAAACCCAACATATGGATGCACAGCATTGGAACAGAACCCACACAAAGTCCCCTGATGCTGGGAGATGGAAGAAGTGCTAAGCACCGATTCAAAGACCCACCAGCTACATTATATCTAACTCTGGCCCCAACATACTACTAAACCAGGCCTAAACATCATAGCCAGAGACTAGGGCCCTTTCCAAAATGACCTACTGCTATGCCACTTACTTCATGCACTTTCTTCCATGATGCCTGGGGCTCACCATTGGAGAATTATTATTTTTCAATTTTTTTTTCTAGACAGAGAATATTTGTGGTCATTCTACTACTGTGCTAATTTTACAAAACGGTGCCCTCGTTTCACTCTTGCAATTGTACCTCCTGTGTCTTATACAGCACATACTTTACACTACACTATACCCACTACTACACTACACTATACTGGCCTGTAGGACGGTGGTAGCGTAGCGGTTAAGGAACCTAGTTAGCATGCAAATAGCCTAAAAAGTTTTGGGTTCAAATCCTAGCTGCCACCGTTGTGCCCCTGAGAAAGGCACTTAACCCTAAGTTGCTCTAGGGGAGACTGGCCCTGAGTTGACAAAAAACGTAAGTCGCTTTGGATAAAAGCGTCTGCTAAATCCACAAAAGTGTCAAAATGTAAATGTTCTGGCATGTTATTCGAGTGATGTGAATCCATGTCGTGTAGCGGGTATAGATGCAGCCGTGAGCACACCAGGGACTCTTTTATCACATGGAAGCCTCGTGTTAATATTCTACCAGTAGTTCCTCTTCCATACATTGACCCCTAAGCCATACTGCATCACTGAACTCTGATCAGGAAGAACTATTCAATAACTATAGATTTATTTACTCCCAGGCCAAGCCAAGCCTTCAGGGTGCATCTCTGCTCACCATATGGTGTGCTAATGCAACTACTACTACTGGTGGATCTGTGAGGGAGAGAGAGAGATCTGATTTCTACTTTTATTTATTATGTCATTGTTTTTAATAGCAATATTGTGGATTTGAACAGCCAGGTCAATAAAGGAGAGAGGGAGACAAGGAGGGAGATGGAGAGTCTGTCATTATGTCCATGTTTTGTACCTGTATGGTCTTTGGTGATTTGGCAATACAGATGTCTAACTGTTTCTCCTGCCAATAAAACACTTTTGAATTGGAGAGAGAGACAGACAGACAGACACAGACACAGACACAGACACAGACACAGAGACAGACAGACAGACATAGAGAGAGACAGACAGACAGACAGAGAGAGAGAGAGACAGACACAGACACAGAGACAGACAGACAGAGAGAGAGAGACAGACACAGACACAGAGACAGACAGACAGACAGGGAGAGAGAGACAGAGAGACAGAGAGAGCTCAGCCCTGCCTTGGTGTTGAACATGCTTTTGCTCAGCTTGAGTGAGGCTTCACCAAGTGCTTTCACTGCTACTCTGAGGCTTTCCATGCCTGTGTGATGTTATGGCCATAGTCCTGGACCCTTGCCTACAGCCATCAGCCCCTCCACTCCTCTCCCCTGCTTCCCTTCCCTTTCCCCTCCCATTAACCAGGAAGTGCTGCTCACCCTTGGCCCCCTGGGTAATCTGCCGGTGTCCACTTAAGCGCTCGGATGCCTGGGGGAGGAGGTATGGATGGGCTGGCCAGCAAAGCCTAACTCAATAACACACTGCCATCTCTGCCTCTAATTGAATCAGTGCAGACATCAGGTTTTACACACACACACACACACACACACACACACACACACACACACACACACACACACACACACACACACACACCACACACACACACACACACACACACACACACACACACACACACACACACAGACACACACACACACACACACACACACACACACACACACACACAGGCACAAACTCCCATCCCCGAGCCCCTGCCACCCTATCATAGGCAAGGAGCTTTTGATTTTTACAGACTAATTAATACCTCTCAAGTCTGTGGGTACCACACATACACACACACACACACACACACACACACACACCCCAACCTTCCAACCAACCAACCACTGGCCTGCCTGGGTTAGTGGATTGCTTTCATATTGCCTCATAAGTAATAAAAGTAAGTGAGTCTGCTTGTGTGTGTGTGTGGCTGTGCCTGTGTGAGTACATACACGTGTGTGTGTGTGCGCGCGCGTGTGTGTGTATATGTGTGTGTGTGTGTATATGTGTGTGTATGTAAAATTGTGCACTTGTTTGGGCCGGTGGCGCTGCAACCCTGTGAGAGAGATCTAACCCACATATGAGACGGAGAAGAGCCAGTGTTCCTGTTCAAAGCACAGCACAGATGGCCAAGAGACATTTCTGGACAAACCATTCTGTTGGGGGGTATTATTTTACACCGTTGGGTTTTGACAGGCATCTGTCAGAAGTGCAGTTACGCTTGTGAAACACTGAGTGGCAAACACACACATGCATATGTATACATACATACATACATACATATAACACACACACACACTCCATACTTACACTTATTCCTTTCTGTCAGCTTACCCCTCTTTCAGACAGACAGAGAGACACAAATCCACACGCAAACACACACACACACACACGCACACACTGGATTTTTTGTTTCCTTGGAAAGATGGTGGTGACTCATGGCACAAGAGGAGCACAGACATTTACCCACAATCCCCCTGCCTGCTGGAGGATTTGGAATTCGCCCCTTTCCCGAGTCGTTGGTGGAGTTGCCACGGTGACGGCACTTCCAAATGTCACTGTCTGCCAGTGCGATTGTTTCCTGTTGATCCAGGAATCTCAGTCTCGTTTTTCAATGCGCTCTTTTCAAACTCTCCCTCTCACTCTCTCTCTGTCTGTCTCTCTCTCTCACACACACCCCCCTATCTCTTTCTCTCTCTCTCTCGCTCACTCTCTCTCTCTCTCTCACACACACACACACACTCTCTCTCTCTCTCACACACACCCCCCCTCTCTCTTTCTCTCTCTCTCTGTCTCTCTCAAACATCCCCCCCCCCTCTCTCTCTCTCTCTCACACACACACACACTCTCTCTCTCTCTCACACACACACACAATCTCTCTCTCTCTCCCTCTCTCTTTATCATGTCCCTTTATCAATCTTTATCATCTCTCAAACTGCACCTTCATCCCCTTTCTTTTTACTGGTGCTCTCTCTGTTTCTCTCCCTCCCTCTCTCCTTTTTTTTTTCTTTCTCTTAAATGTCACTCTGTTCACCAGAGAGCAAGTTCTCCATGTGCAAAGGCTCCTCTTCTTCACCTCCTCCTCCTCCTTCTCTTCTCTTCTTCTCTTCTCCACTTCTGCTCCTCCCTTTCCTCTTCAATCGTTCCAGTAGACCAAAGCACACACAAGCACAGATCTCTTCGCGCCGCCGAAGCGTGCCAGAGTATTAAACGCCCTGTTGAGAGATCTTATTGGCTTGATTATAAAGCTTTAATCTCCAGATTCTTGACCCCAGAAAAGACATGCTTTTTTGAGCCACAAACAAAAACCAAAAGCATTCTGTGCGGAATGTTTACATGGCTGCGTGTTGTTGGGCTGTTGCCTGGGCGATCATTCCAGCATTCCACATAATGAGCGCATTCTGCTGTGATCCCTGTGTGTGGACATGCCCGTGCTGTGACCTCTGGTGACCTTTTAAAGTTACTGTAGTCCCCTGCGACACACACACACACACACACACACACGCACCTATACGTATGAATGCCCCTGGTAAAAACAGGAATGTGGTATGTGGCACCTAATGCCGAATGATCAAAGCTGCTCTGTCTTCTGTGGTGGGAAGGTGGAGAAGGTCACCACTTTCCCCACGACACACACACACACACACACACACACACACACACACACACACACACACACACACACACACAAACACAGTACCCTGAGTAAATCAGCATAGGACCTGTGTTCTCCATTAACATACCTCTACACCACAGCAGCAGTAACCCACATACCAGAGACCAGCAGACCGGATAAACATTTACACTCTCACACACACACACACACACACAGACACACACACACACACAGACACACACACACACACACACACACACACACCATGACTTCCTCTCTGCTGTCCACCTGTTCCCTCTAGAGCATAACAAAGCTTCACCCTGTCTCAAATGTCAAATGAGGTTACAGACACAATGAAATGCATTTTTAATATATCGTGGTGTTTGATCATATGGAAGATAGTCTTACACAAGACAACAGTTACAGTCAGATTTCTCATCTGGTTAAAGATACAGATCTTTCAATTTCTTATTTAAACTGGTGCTTTTACTGACTTGCCAGTTCAGTTCTGTGTTGTTGGATTCACTCCAATGCACTCATGTAGTACAGTAGTTAGCAGGCAGGCCAGATGAGCAGGATGAAGTGTAGAGTTGACCCCATTGATAGTGTCGAAGGAAGGGTGAGAGCGAGGGATTGATGTGTTGAGAAAGAGAGATGGAGATGAGAGATAGAAAAAGAGAAACTAATAGACCAAGAGATCTGACAGAGGTTACATCACTTGACACATGACATGCTTCTCTTCCTCCTCTTCCTCCTCCTCCTCCTCCTCCTATCCTCTCCTCTCCCTCTCTTCTCCTCTCCTGTCTCTCTCCGCTATGCTTCTCTCCTTCTTCACTGTCCGTCCTCTGGTGACAAATGTGCCAATCCGATGCCCACAGCTTGGCTCATTGGCTAGCTCCGACTAGCGGCTCTTGAGAATAATGGGAACAGGAGTTGTCACAAAGCTCTCCCAGTAAGGGGCCAACAGCGGGGAGGAAACTAGAATATTCATCACAGTCTGTGGCAAAGAACACAGTTGGTCCTTCTTTATGGCGTGTGTGTGTGTGTGTGTGTGTGTGTGTGTGTGTGTGTGTGTGTGTGTGTGTGTTATGACCATAAGTCTGCAAGTTTGTGAACATGGGTGAGTTCAGAGGGACTGACCAGTTGAGGACCCTGTATGTTTTGGTGTGTATAAGAGTGGTCTGGTTCAGCAGTGCACAGCCCTGGGTCGGAGCTGATCTGCCCTCTATCGCCCTCTGCAGGCCGGTGTAGTGAAAATGCTTTTCCGCTCCCTCAGCACTCTTACAAAGTTCAACACTACAAGCCCGAGGGAGCTTGTGCCCGGGCCATAACACACAGAAACACACACACACACACACATGTTCACATCCAAAATCGAACCTTCTCTATTATGGATGGCATGCCTTAGTCATTCCCTGTACTTGCAATATTTCATTTCTGCTGGTATTTAAGAAACCGCCCCAAAAAGCGAAAGCTAAAGGTTAGCAGGTAATGGAGGCAGAGGGAGTGTGTGTGTGTGTGTGTGTGTGTGTGTGTGTGTGTGTGT
>PYXC01001404.1:165000-180000 GCA_015244755.2 Tenualosa ilisha | reverse complement strand
ACACTCTCTCTCTCTCTCTCTCTCTCTCACAGACCTGGCCCAGCTCATCAAGGCGATAGCCATAAATTGTGATGTCAGTGGAGTGATGTGATTGGCTCATCACGATTGGGCATGATGGAGCCCAGCTTGTGTCCATCTCTCTAAATCTTCCTGTATCGTTTGAGGTGATGATTCCTGATGTGGGTGGAGAATGCCTCCGTGGAGGGGTACATTCTTCAGATTACTCCACCAGACGAGGGGCCCCATTACCTAGATTGCCTACATCTGTGCCATCTGGGGCCAATGACAATAAAAACTTACACAAAATTGTGTTAAATGGTGGTTTTGATTCACTACCGTGAATTTTACTGAAGTAAGCGTGTGTTGCCTGTCATAAGTGTGTGTGTGTGTGTATGTGTGTGTGTTTGTTTCTTTGTTCGTTCCTGTGTTTTCTGCTGTGTTTTTGTCCCCTTTTTCACTCCAGGATAAAACACCATGTCTACACACAAACACGCGCACACACACACACACACACATGCACACACATACACACACACACACACGCACACAAAGCTGAGGCATTGAGCTGCACTGACAGTGAGGCAGCCAATTAAAATCTGTGCCCAGATCTAATGTTACACAGCCACTTAAACATAAGCTAGAACCACTGGGCCATCTGCCTGCGCCGGGCATCTGGTACCCATGGCGAGAGAACTCTCCCTGAACCTGTGCCAGCAACTAACAAAACTGAAAACCCATTGAAAGAGTGTGTGTGTGTGTGTGTGTGTGTGTGTGCGCGTGCGCGGTGCGTCATGAAATCTCTCTTCACTGCGACATTAAAAGCCATAGGGGAATCATTTTTTAGAGAAACTATCTAGGTGTTTTTGTCGCTGTAGAACATGTGGCCCTGTTTAAAGCGCATGATGCTGAAAGCTTAATTGGCATCCACTGCACACTGCGCAGCACCACGGGGAATTAAGGCACTGAGACTGCAGTTAGGATGTGTTCTGGCTGTTGAAGCAAGTGTCCTTGTTTTAATGACAATATGAAAAGAGATGTTACAGACGGTAAACTAATGAGCGTGAGCGGTTGGCTCAGCGCTTGTTACTGCTAAGTGCGTGATGCTGGGGTGTCTCATTTGAACATTAGACTCAGCAGGCGCTCCTTAGCTCTTGATTAGGAGGCGTTTTAACCTTATGACGGGCAATAAATCCATACATGCTTCTCTCTTTAATGGCAAACACCATCTTTCAGTCACACATCATCTTTAAGTGATTGTTGTGTGTGTGTGTGTGTGTGTGTGTGTGTGTGTGTGTGGTGTGTGTGTGTGTGTGTGTGTGGTCGGTCAGTCATCTGGAGACATAGAGTGTGTGTGTGTGTGGTCGGTCGTCTGGAGACATTGTGTGTGTGTGTGTGTGTGTGAGATAGCGGTGGCCCCTGTAGAGAAGATTGTGAGGGGTTAATTGGTGGACACTATCAAAAGCTAAAGGTAGACTACTCGCACTCCTCTGTGCTCAATTAAAGAGTGAAGCAGCACCTGAGACACTCCCATCTCACGTCTCACACCCTACCAACCCTGATTTTGCTCATGTCTCATCCAACACACACACACACACACACACACTCACACACACACACACCTCTCCATCCCCTCCCCTGAGTCAGAGCCGCTAACACTATTGTTATTGTTTTTCCGCCTTCTGCTCGCACCATCATGCTAATTAATTGTCTTAATGAATAGTTTCTCTTGATTAGATAAGCTCCCGTCAAGATTGCCAGGATAAATTATCATCGTTGCGTCCGGCGGTCTGGCTATATTTTTCCTGACAGCCGTTACTGCGGCCTCTGCACTTCCAAAGCCAGAAGCGACTCCGTGCCCAGACAGGTGGCGAATTAAATATCTGTCTCTGTCTGTGACTTTTCTTTTTTTTCCTTTTCTTTTCTGGTGTGGTCACCCATTAAAAAGGAGTGACTGCCAGTCAAAGGAATCTTTAGCGTAGCTGCTCATATGCTAATGCATGTAACCCTCTCTTTGCCTCTGGCAGTCTATCATGTAATTATGAAATATCCAAGATGATGGTGAGGAAGAAGTTCTCTTGGAAGGGGAGGGGGATGGGTGGGGGTGGGGTGATGGGGGGGGCGTTTAGAGGAGATGATTAAGGAGAGAGATTTTGATGAGAACGTCTGGTTCACGGGGGGCTTAGGCTGGGTCCTACCTTCCTCTCTCCTCATTCCCCTAAGTCGGAAAAGAGGCGGATTTACATACATTGACATGGTCTTTTTTTTCTCTTTCTTCTCCCTCTTCGGGGGGTGTCGGGGAGGTGGGGGTAAAGCCAGGAAGCCCTTAACCCCTTCCAACAGGATGTGTGGCGATAACGGGGGTTCCCTAATTGCATAACCTCAGATTGATGGCCCACTCGGGCAGGAGGAGAAAAAAAGCAGGTGTATTCCATCACATCATTCCTGCCATTCTCCTTGGGGAGGACGTGCTTGCTGATGGGGTAGGGCTGTGGGAGGTAGTGGTTGTGGTGGTGGTGGTATAGTGGTGTCAGTGGACGGGGGATGAGTGGAGGTGTTTGAACGGGGCGATGATGAAAGGGGCGATGAATAGAGAGTGATGGTGATGTGGTGCGTGAATAGGAGTTTAAGAACATTAAAGAACAAGACCTTCATAGTGTGTGTGTTTGACATGCAACGCACATGAACCGCGGTGAACCACATCCTGATCTCTTAAATCAGATTATTCTTGTGGATAACCTTTGTTACATGGTTCTATGAATGAAAATATAATCATAGATTTGTTTAAATACATCCTTTCATGTATACATTTTGTTTGGGAGATATGCAAAGACACGGTTGACATTGGCATGGTGGCCATACTGTCACTGAGTAATGTAAATATTTAGCTAAAAACATCAATGCAGTTATGATGCCTAGTGTATCTGAATGCAGTTGGGCTATGAGATGGTCTTAGCATATTAGTGACCTTGATGACCAACCTACTAGTGAAAATAGAGAAAATATTGGGACCTACTGTGGTCAAAAATTCCTGGCAGGCAACTTGGTGGATCACTGGAGTCTTTAATCACGACGCCGGAGACAAGTTACCCACACAAAACCTACACGAGGTGTGTTGGGTAACTAGCCCATCTTCTTAGAGACTAGGATTCTCTTTTATACCCCCGAGAATACACATCACATGTTGTAAAACAGATTGCAGACTCCCATGCCCTTATTTTGACTTCTTGTCCTCCTGTTGTCTTTGTTTATCTAGGTTTCATTATTTATGTTTTCTAATTTCCTGGTGGAGCCAAATCATCACCTTTCTGGTTTTCAAAAGCACTTTAAGTTACCCATTAACCACATTTTGCTTGGTTGGTTGTCTTGTTTCTTAGGGCTGGGTTTCACACAGGGCATATATTTGTATCACATGACTATTCTCTTTTCCTGACATTCATTTCTAGAATATTTAGGATATTTATACTACACTGCTCTCTCTCTCTCTCTCTCTCTCTCTCTCTCTCTCTCTCTCTCTCTCTCTCTCTCTCTCTCTCTCTCTCTGTAGTACTTCAATGTGTAAGCACTGCTTCCTAGCAGTATGTTTTTCATAGATGTTTACTGGATGTTTGTGTTTGTGAAAGCAGGTGAGCAAAAAGCCATTTCATCATTTCATTTATTTCAGGCCATCAGCTCCATAATTAAAATGTTCTCCTGTTGGCACTGTGGTCCACATGAACCTAACGAAGGATTAGTTTCATTACAGGCTTCCTGTGTCTTCTGGGAATACCCGCGTCCTATTTTTCACCACACTCACACACACACATAGGCAGAAAGTGTGTGTGTGTGTGTGTGTGTGTGTGTGTGTGTGTGTGGTGTGTGGTGTGTGTGTGTGTGTGTGTGTGAGGAGAGAGAGGAGAGAGAGATAGTAAATGTAAAACTTATAGTCATGGCTGCTTGTGTTCCGTAGTTAATGGCTATCAGAATCCAAACCACGATCCTAACATAAATTGCTTCTGAAGTCCTATGGGGTGGTGAAAAACCCACACTGGTCCAAGTGCATGCGGGGCAACAGTGCTGCATAGCCTTCTAATGCACTTCCAGACCCCCCCCCCCCCCCCCCACACACACACACACACACCCCACACACACACACACACACACACACAGGCACTCTGCTCCAGGACTTGTGAGGATTGTGTTAGTAGATGTCTGTTTATCAGCTCCTCTGGAGGTGCATCAAGAGGAACAACAATGCAGCACAACAGCAGGAGCAGGGACAGGGACAGGCACAGGCACAGGCACAGGCACAGGCACAGGCACAGGCACAGGGACAGGCACAGGGACAGGGACAGGGACAGGGACAGGCACAGGCACAGGCAGAGGGACAGGGACAGGCAGTTTCATATATCTACTTTGACAAAGCAAGCCTCCATGCCTTCAGAGAATAGTGCGCTTTTGCCAGCTCAGTTCTTTTTCTTCTTTTTCTTTCTCATGTCTGTGTCTTGCCAATGGATTTTTTTTCCCTCCTCTCTTTCTCTCCCCTTCTCCCACTCATACCTCTCCATCTGTCTTTCTCTCCCTCACACATCCCTACCCCCCTCCCCCCCCCCCTCTCTTTCTCACTTGCTGAGGTGAACAGCTGGTTCAGGTGCGGAGAGGTAGCCGAGAGTTGAGCTCACCATGGCAACGGCGAGCGCTGTCGGAACAGACACGGCCAAAAGAGAAGGCGCTTGAGATGGCTGGGTCGTCAGGGTCCCAGGCTAATGAGTGTGGAGAAGACAGATCGTAATTACTCCGGCTCTTCGTGTCTGTTGTTTTTCCTAATCACTCCTGGCAGCCAGTGTCTCCGAGCACTTTATATATTTATTTTGATTTGTATGTCGTTAAGCACAGAGAGAGAGAGAGAGAGGAGAGAGAGAGAGAGAGAGAGACACTGGCCAGACGGTGACATTCTCTGCAATGAGTATCTAGATTAGCAGTGACCAGACCCATATGCAACCGTCCAATAGTTAGCATTTCCTCTTGTGAAAACAGGACATGATATTATGCTGTAGAGGGAGGAGTGGAGATGTAAACATAAAGCTAACTAGCACATAAAGCTAACTAATTACTGAAGACAAAGAGAAGGTGCTCTTCCAGATGGGCATCTAATCTATTTAATAATGTTTACAGGCTGTGATGATACTGTACACAAATGGAACCGCATCCTTAGTTTGCCTTCATTAACTTTTCTTTACCTTGCTGCTTGTACACAAGTACGCAAGCTTTTATATAGTTTACATTGAGTAAGTAGTGAATCAAATTCACATTAACTTAGTAGTCAATCAAAACAGCCTGAAAGTCACCCAAAACACCCATATGGAAACTCTCCTATTGGCCTGCATTGTTGTGGGTATATTGTGAGTCAGTGCTTTGAGATGCACAGAACTGGCACTATTGAAGAGTGTGTGAGTGAGAGAGGGGGTGAGGGAATCATGGAGGGAGGGACATGGCGAGGGAGTTGTGGAGAGAGAGAGACAGGGAGAGGTTGTATCAGAATGAGAGAGGAAGTCTGGAAGAAAATGGCGTGATGGAGAGATAGACACTGGAGGAATGAGTGAAAGAAAGGGGTGAGAGCGAGGTGAGAGACAGAGGAACAGAGAAGTCTGTGACTCAGGTGGTGTGTGTGTGTGTGTGTGTGTGTGTGTGTGTGTGTGTGTGTGTGTGTGTGTGTGTGTGTGTGTAAAGGACGGTGAAGGTTAGGTTAAAGGAAAGTGGCCTTGTTGCTCCCTCCTCCGGGCAAGAGGGAAGGGGAGAAAACAAAATAACGGCAGCCTGTAATAGTTCTGCATACCCTCTGGGAGGCCGCGCAGATATTATGGGTTTGAATAATACATCGGGAATACAGGGGAAATAAGTATGAAAAGGATATTGAAATAGATTTTGCCATTAAAGGCTGTTTCTAGGCAACGCCGTCCCAGGAAAGAAGAAAAAAAGGGGAAAGAGATTGATCTTTACATTCTAATGCACCCTTACTCCCTGAGAGAACACCCACAAGTTCCTCCTCTGTCAGCTCCCCAAAAAATCACACTACTTTGGAGTAGAATACAAAACTATATATATATATATACAATAGAAGATATATTCTGTTAATATCCAATTCTATTGCGTTCCTTCTATACTGAAAGATAGATGGGTGAATGTGTAAATATTTGGGTGAATGATTGGGTGGATGAAATATTGAGAGATGTACAAGACTGTACATATGTACAATATCGCATTCAGACATCTGGATATTAGACCTTTGTGTATGTAACTTTTTGCACTAGTACTTATCTATTCTGTTCTTTGTCTGCGAACACCGTACACTTTGTATGCTATTGTTAATGTCTTTGTAAGTCGCTTTGGATGAAAGCGCCTACTAAATGTAATGTAGTCATAAAAGACTGACATGTGTGAGAGTGAAGTTGAGAACTGACATGCTTGAGATCTGACAGTAAGGGGTCTGATTGCTCTGTCTTCAGCGCCTGTGTTGTGACTCCTGTTTAGCGTGATTTCTAGAGTTGTTGGCCATCGGCGACTGAATGCTAGAGAAGGAGAGCAGCTGTCAGCTGCTGTGTTATCATCTCTGCTGTGGGCTCTGTGCTAAGCTGAGCGGATTTAAGCCGCTGGCCTCATAATTAAAACATATCCAGAGCCTAATGAGAATATTAAAGGTTTTTAGCGCGCCCGTTGATAACCAGCTAATCAGATCATGAGTCAGCACTAGCGCTAGTGTTAGGCCTTACTTTGGTCATCCAGCATCAACACAGCTGGGAGGACAGACCACACCCACACACACGCACACACAAACACAAATGTGCTTAGCCCTTTCTCTCTCTCTGTCACACACGCACGCACACATATACATACGCATGCACACACACACACACAAACGTCCATAACGCTTTCTCTCTCTCTCACACACTCACATGCGCACACACACACACAAACACAAACACACAAACGTCCATAACGCTTTCTGTCTCACACACACACACACACACATATACACACACGCACACAAGCACACTCACTAGCACATTAAGTGTTTGACCATTTGTAATTCCCAGTGTCGGGCATCTGAAAATGATCCTTTAAATGTGGAGTTTTCACTTCATGCTGTGAACAACCTCCTTTGGCCCAGTCTAAACCCATCATTTGTGCTGTGAACCACCACTAAGAAAGAAGGTGTCTCATATCATCATGACCAGTCTCAAAAACAGCCTGCACATCCTTTGCATGATGCTCAGTAAACAGAGCCAAAGGGCCATGACTTAAAGGTTACAAGCAAACCTTAATACATGTATAGATACAAACACTGTACATGCATGCATCTAAACATGCGTTCCCCCAGGGAGGGGAAGGGTAGAGAATTCATGACCAGGGAATCTCTCTCATTGTGCACTCTAAGCACAGCAAAAAGGGCCCCATGTAATGATCGCGCTGCCTGCATAGATGGGAGGCTGAATCCGGGCCTCTAGATTGACAAACCCTTTAGCCCTGGGGCTCTTCTCGGCTGCCCTCGCACACCGCAGCACTTAACCGACTGATTTAAAGCATTGATCTGCCTCGGACCCTCCTAACCAGGTTCTCCAGGCCTTAATGAGTGTCTGCTCCAAAGGTTACCAGCGCAGGGAGACAGACAGCTCCTGCTCCTCAGTCATTAGCGGTGAGGAACCTCCTCCAGAAGGTTCTTCTATCAGAATAAAATGGAAGAGGAAGGATGAAGACAAGAGGAGAAGAAGGAATGGAATGGGGTAGTGGGGGATGAAGGGAAAGGGGAGATGGAGGAGGGGAAAGAGTGAATCTATTCTTTCAGTCATTAGTGCTGGATATAAAGGAACACAATGTGAGGCTCAGAGAGATTAAAGGACGGGTTCGTTTTTTCACCTTTAATGCCTGTTTTCTGATCGTTTATGATGAAATACAATGGTTAAGATTAATATTTTGATGAATGACTCCGTTACTAGTATTTTTGGTTGTTGCGGTAGCACACCCCACCTACAGAATGGCTGCGTAGGTGCACTGCTGCAGTCTTTCCTGAAATACATTCATCTTTCCTTTGTGAAGATGTGAAACTCACCTAGTGGTCAGTAATGTTCACTGATACGCTGACACAAGGCTGGGTGATGTCCACTCAGGCAAATAATGCTCACTGTGGATTTCACTGCTCTCTCTCTCTCTCTCTCTCTCTCTCTCTCTATCTCTCTCTCTCTCTCTCTCTCTCTCATGTGGTAAACAAAACAACATTAACCATCACATTTATTCCATGTCATTTCCTTTCCCCTGTAAGTTCAGCCTTTGCAACGCCCTCACGTTGACCACCTGGGTGGAAGTGTACGTTTCACCCGAGCTGAACCTGTCTGAGTCGTCTGTGTTGCGTAATATCCATGAGTGAAGGTCTGGTTAATTACTGGAAGTTATGGCTGAAAACAGCTAAAAAAAGAGAGGCTAAAACCTCACCTGTATCATGTCTGTGGTAGGGACACCTGCACTGGTGACATCAGTGAAAGACGGCCAATTACATTATATACATGTATATAATTCATGTAATATATTCATGTAATATGTTCATGTAAATATTATATCCAGCTTCTATGACTGCAATGTGCCCCCAAAAGCGTGTGTGTGCATGTGTGTGTGCATGTGTGTGTGCATGTGTGTGTGCATGTGCGGTCTGATTAATCTGTCCCGAGGGACGTGTTTGTGTCTTCCTTCAGCCGTCATACCTTCCTCTTCTTAATCTACTCCACACCAAAGCCATTATACTCTCTACCCATTCACCAGTGCTTTTCATTCTCTGTTAAACCACTTCCTAGAGGTCATAATCCCCCCCCCCCCCCCAACCCAACCCAACCCAACACACACACATACACACACACGTCGACACCCCCCTCACAGCCCACCAGCAGTCCTTTAACCTCTGCTACCCATTCAGACGCCTTGTCCTACATAGTGGGGTAATGGCCCTGCCATCTGGATGTGCTGTTTTGAATCAGGCTTTGTGGGGTGTTAATGACCCCCACCCCCTCACCTGTGTCTGGTAATTGCAGAAACCATTTAGTTAAATTGAGTGTAGCCAATAGTATTGTCAGCGGCTTTGAGATTTACCGCTAGCTTTCAGTCATTGTTTTTTTCTTTCTCTTCCTCACTCATACATTGAGCTCTTAAGCCTCTGTTAATCATGGTGTTAAAATGTGAATGCTGCCAGATTGTGCCTATTTTTTGGGGGGTCAGTTTTTGTGTGTGCTGTTTGTGGAGTCCTCCCATGCAGGGTTGGATGTCAGAGGAAAGGAAATAAAAAAAATGCGTATTCTTTCTTCAGTTCTTCTAAGGCTATCCTGGATCCCAAGACTATTAAGAGTGTTAATGAAAAGCAAGGGCAGGTGTGATTAAATGGACACACAAAATCTGGCTGTCACTGTCTGAATGGCTCTTCTCCCCCCTCTCTCTCTCTCTCTCTCTCTCTCTCTAGAGAGAGAGAGAGAGAGAGAGGTCAGTGACTTCAGATATATCAAACACACAAATCTGGCCATCAGATGGTCTGAGCCTCTCCTGATGTGTGTGACGTGCGAAAGCCACTCCTGAAAGGCCAAACTGCATCAGAAGAGGTCAGGGGTCAACTGCCTGCATTGGCCCTATGCATCTGAATCCCATCAGGAAAAGAAAACAAAAGCTTGCCGCCCAAAGCCCTCTCACTTAGCCGAGAGTGAAAGGCCCAAACACTCTTTAGCCATTAGCGACCCACTAACGGCTAAATCTGTGAGTCTGTGAAGCAGCACTAAGAGGTTAACTGCCACTCAAACACGCCACCTCCCACCACCCAATTTATTTGTTGAAATGTCAGGTGACCTGGTCCCGAGTCCTATTCATAAAGAAAGTGCAGAGGGTCTCTGACCTTCATGTGCCTTTGAATGAGTCGTTAATCATTAAAATCTGTAATATTATTTAAATCCTCTGTCAATAGCCGTGACCTCCATTTCTCTGTGCGACGCCAGCGTATGTATGGAATTGTTTGGCCTAACAATGTGACCATTCAAGCTAATTCTGAGGCTTAAAGCCAGAGTGCGGTGGCCTCGTGCTTTAGCGGCTCGTCGTTGCTCCCTTGGCTTTGTCCTTTCAAATGCCAACTCTGTTTTGAATGGTTCTCACTTATCGCCGGTGCTACTCGAATGTTTGATAGTTTCCCTTTTTAACGTTAACTCCCTCAGTAAATGAGTAATAGTAGCGCCTCGACAGCTTAGAAATAAATAAGCCATGAACTTGATGACAAAAGGCCGTCTTTAGGAAGTGCTTACGATATCATTCTGCTCCACAAGCCAGGCCTTTAAGATGGAAAAAGATGTGCCTGGCGATATACTCTACAACTGTCAGTGTGTGTTTGTGTGTGTGTGTGTGACAGTGTCTGTTTGCGTGTTTGTGTGTGTCTGTGTCTGTGCCTGCCTGTCTGCCTGCCTGCTTGCCTGCATGCCTGTCTGCCTGTCTGTCTGTGTGTATGTACACGCATGTGCGTGTTTGTGTTTTATGGTGTATCCACAAATGCGACACTCCCTGTTCCCGACCCCCAGCGGGCCTCTGTGAGCTGTGAGGGGAAGAGTATAGAGCGGTCAAGTGGAGTCATGGTTTTTATGAATCAAGGATGTCCCTGAGGGCTGTAGCAAGGTTCCTATTACTTAATTTCATTCTATGACATAGAAATAATCAGGTGCCGACAAAATCGACTCGTAATTGTTCTTGGTTCAGGTAGAGAACTGCTAGAGGAGGCACAAACAACTGGATACACATTCATTGTGTTTGTGTCAACATACTTGGCGATAGCAAAAGCATGATCATTATTGCACTGAATTGCTTTCAGTTGGCAGTGGGATCACTTTTAAGCCATCATACATTCAAATGGAAGCATTAGTTTGACAAACCTCCCCTCCGCTCTCTCTTGTTCTCTGTGAAGTGGTCCGATTAATAGTATCGGCAAGTAAACACAGCCGTGTCTTGGCTAAGTGTTCCATCAATAGAGAGACTGGCTCAAGGTTTAATCCTCTGTGTTGGTTTCAACAATCAAGCCTTTTGTTTTAAAAACCTTTGAGGAGGCTGGAGGAAATGAAGTCAGTCTCAGCTTTGGTGAGTTATGATATTATAGTTATTCAAACAGAAGTATTCAATTACAAATCAGTTTCTGACTTCTCTCTCTCTCTCCCTGTCCTGCTAATCTACGTTGCCTGAAGAGTATTTCGTCTTTAAGTTACTCCGCTGCCGCTTTCAGTGGCAGATGCGGCTCAGAAACAACACCCACTCTTTCTTCTCAATAATGAGAAATTGATGTTGTTTATTCGCCTTGCGCCCACTTGCCTTGTACCTGACGCCTAACCACACGCCCGGGTGTTTGCCAGAGACTGCCAGAGATCATCTTCACTCCCCCACGAGAGAGAAGACGTCGGCGCTCTCCGGAGACGAGACGGCCTCATGTGGAAGGCTAAGCAGAAACAATCCAGCTTGGAAGCAAACACAAACAAAAAAAAAAAAAAACAAACACCCATCTCGATGCGCTGTGCCGAGCCTAGCACCAGGCTCATTGCGTATGCATGCATGAGTGAATCAGCACAGGCAATCACCAGTCATTTTTGGAAACCAGGGGAAAGAGAGAGAGAAGGGAGTCGTGTACTCCAGCGAATGAATGATACCAAGCAATAAAACAAGTCCTATTTAGACGATGTCTCGCTTTTTGACGGTGTGCCATGGAGACCTCTGCTTTAACCATCTTTTCTTTTTTGGTGCCTTTATCAAGAGCTGATATCAGTGAGGTTATATGGGTCCTTTTTTTTCTTTTTTCTTTTTTTTCCTAGTTTGTGGAGGACATGTAGTGACTTCAGAGATCGAGATATCTTGTCATAGCTAGTAGTAGTGTCTTCGACGTTCTTCAGTCAGCTGAAAATAAAGGTCTATTCCCACTCGCACTTGGTTTTGACAGATTCAAAAGCCATCTCTTGACATTGCGGGTGACATAGATTTTCTAAATGACTTCATGAGCGTTAGTCTTCCTCAGAGGACTCCGACAGGAAATGAATGGAGTGAACCATGTGAGGTCAGGGCATGAGGGAGATTTAAATCTTAAATCTTCTGTGACAAATTACGTCAGTGGTGTTGGCCACTTTCAGGTAGGGCAACAGATGGTGAAATTGTGGCAGGAACAGAATATATATATACACACACACACACACACACACACACACACACACTACTGCTACTACTACTACTAATAATAATAATAATTAATAGTCTCAGTATGCATCAGTGCATCTGCCAGTATAATATATGAGTGGTGTATGACTGATGAACCCTTATTATGGTTAAGCATCTTGTGCAGGTCTGTGGCAAGTGATGCCAACTCGGAGGAGGTTCTGAGCCTGTATCAGTGGATGTATGGGACTAGCGCCTCGTCTTGAGAGGGTGGGCTGAGTTCAGCCCTGCTGCACAATGCAAATGCCGTCTCCAACCTAAATGCCGCCTCTTAGCGTAATCACCCTCCTCCGAAGCCGAAAGAACAGGAAGAGAAGGAGGAGAAAGAGGGAGAAGAGGGGGGAGAGAGTGTGAGAGAAAGGACAATCAAGAAAAATAGCCCAGGGGTGGTCGGCAGAGACACTTCAATTATTCCCGGGCTAATCAGCCATCTTTAGGGGAGAGGGGATAGCCACTGCGGTGTAATAACACAGTGCAGTTTGTCCTCTCGGCCTTCGATTTTTGCCTTTCTTCTTCTTTTTTTTTTTTTTTTTTGTTTAGTTCTCCGCAGGCACTTATCTTGGATGGTCCCTGAAAGGACCTCATTTAGAGTGAATGGGTCCTACAGGTGAGAGGCTCAGGTCCAGCTGGGCTATAATCACCCCTTTCATTATTAATTCCCGCTACAGCTGTAGGAACATGCACACACACATACACACACTCACACATATACCATTCGTACACACACACACACACTCTCACACACACACCATCTATACACACAGTACTCACACACACACACACACACACACACGGGTTGAGAGAGATAGATAGATGGAGGCTGAAATGTGGTACAGAGAGAGAAATACAAGAAGCTTTGCCTGAGTGTTTGCCCTGTGCTGGGCGCTGGTGCCGTGATAAATGTGCGCAGGTTTTATTTGTGTAAGGTGTGAGTAATAAGATGTGTCAGAGCACCCACACCTCCCCCCGTACCACACACACACCCACACCACACACACACACCACACACATACACACACACACACAGGAAGAGTGTGTTGCTGAGCAGAGCAGAGCAGAGCAGGGTTGGGCTGAGGAGTGGAAGGGGGGATGATTTATGAGTAGTTTACCCCTGTCCTTTATGAGTCGGTCTAAATAATAATAATGTTGGTAATGTATAGCGGCTAACGGCAGAGCTCCATCTCGCCTCTTTGGCCTCCCTCTGCGTCTCTCACACCCCACCCCACACCACCACACCACACCCCACCCTGCCTGAAAAATGAGCTGTGAGTGTAGCCAGAAGTGAGCCGGATCCAGGCCGGAGTCCGCGCCTCTCCAGGGCAAAAGCCCTGCAGCAGCGAGAGACGGGGCGTGTTGAGGTGGAGGGGCGGGGCGGGGCGGGGTGGTGGGGTGAGGCATTTCTCAGCCTTGAGAGGTTCCGCCGGAGCTGTTCTCAAGTTCCACAAAAAAGACAAATGGAACGCAGGCCTCCAGAATTACAATGGGGCTGGAATGTTCTATTTGGTGTTCCGCGGAAAGATTCATATCTAATATTCCAACAGTCGCTCTTTGATGGATCGCCGGGTGCTCCTAAGTGAGCTGAATAGGCGTAGTTCCGTTGTGCACACAGCCACGTCCCGCAGCCCCGCCGCTGAGAGTAACTGTCAGCGTGAGATGCTCTTGAATTGATAAGATGCTTGTTGGGGAGCAGAGGTCTCTGTGGGTAGTTGGGTTTGTGGTTCTGTGGCACAGTGCGTTCACCTCATATTGGGACGTCATATTGGGTAGCTTTTCGCTTGTTTAAGAGCCTGTAGGCACTGCTGTTGTGGTCTGGACATCCCCTGTCTGTCTTGGCTCAGAGTTAGGTGTGTGTGTGTGTGTGTGTGTGTGTGTGTGTGTGTGTGTGTCTTTGCTGTGTGTGTGTTTGTGTGTGTCTTAGATATGTGTCTGTGTGTGTGTGTTTGTTTCACTTCACATACAGTAGTGTTTACAGTGAAAGATTGAGAGGAGGGTTTTGACCAAACAGTGGGAGTGAGAGGCGTAAAGGGAAAAAGACAAACAGAAGGAGAAATAAAGATCTCTCGTTAGATGTGGGAGTAGTGGGGTGATGACACAATTCTCATTTCTGCCAGTACAATGCCAATCCTCCTGCACACACACACACACACACACACACACACACACACACACAAAGCAGCCTGCACCCTGCCCTCGGACATTATCGACTTCCTCGTCTTAGATCGATGACATCACTGCGGAGGCCTGGTCATCGCTCAACTTCCCAGTCTCTCCTTGGCACAGGAAGCATTTACGCCTCCTCCCAGTGTACACACACACACACACACACACACACACACACACAACCACCCAACGCATAAACACACACACACACAGCCAACACAAAACACACACACAGTCAACACATAAACAGGCACACACACAGAGTCTCTCTCTCTCACTCTCACTCACACCCACAACAGCAGTGCTGGATAGATTTGTTCATAATCAATAAAGGCTTTGTGGCCCTGTGCCGTAAAGCTAAGTGCTAGTACATGCTAAAGTGAGTGACGGGATTAGTAAAAATGTCCCGTTAAAGACAACCAGCCAGACACAGTGAGCCAGACCGACCCAAGCCCACCGCTCCACCCCACACACTTGATTTAGGATGGGCCTTTAAACACACACAGAAGCCATAAACATAAATAAATAAACAAAAACAAGCCGGATCGAAGATGAGCAAATCAGTCATGTCTGCACACGCTAAAGCCCCCCAGGCTTCCGTATGCC
>PYXC01001404.1:150000-152500 GCA_015244755.2 Tenualosa ilisha | reverse complement strand
CTGAACACACACACAGACCCACTCTCTCTCTCTCACACACACACACACACACACTCTCCGGTGTCACAGTCTCACTATGCTGGGCTCCTTGGATGTACTCTACAGTGTTCTGCTCCAGAAGGTAAAGTGAGTGTGGGGGTGAATTCCTTAGGAGGTCAGACAGAGGTAACAGAAAGGTCGCTTGACAAAGAGGAATTATTGTGTTAATATTTCAGATCTGCCCTTAAAATCAAAACACATTGCTCTGCTTCATATTTTGACCTGACAGTGTAACAGTGTGATCACTATTTAAACTGAGCGTCACAGTGAAACTAAGGAAACGTATTCAGTTTGGAAATACAGTGATGCTAGTGATGTAAACAGTGCTTTCTTTGTCAAGTCCAGCAGACCTCCAGGGTTTATTTCATCTTGGCTTGTTTTTATTCATATATCCCTATCGCTGAAGGCTTGCTTTGTTTGAGGATTTAACATTTTACCCATCCAATGGCTACAGTATTCTGTAGAGCGTAGAGAAACCTGTGGCATATCAGTGGACTGTAATGGAAGTCTTTAATGAAAGTCACCATTCAAGCAGTTGCCTTTGAGATCTCCCTTGGGTGCATTAGGTTAATAAATTCAACGAATAGCCTATCACAATATGCTTTTAATAACATTGATTATATCACAAAACATTTCCAATACTATTGACATGCTGTCCATAGATCTGAGTAATACGTCCTTCACATTTAATCAAAATGTTTTGGGGATTATGGTGAGCTGCCACACAAATTCATTTTTAACCCCAGCTTTTTAAAAACTAGGTCTGTCGGTCTGTAAGTTGATTGGTCCATCAGCTGTGAGATCATCAGTAAGGATCACTCTACAGTGCGGTACAATATAATACTGGAGCACGTTACTTATAGTCTCAGGTCTCAGTCTGGGGTGGTGGGAATCTAACTTGGTTTCTAGTATGTTTTCATTGGTTGCCTTCACAGTCGCTGGAATTAACACAACCCGACCTGCTTAAGTGGCATCTGTGGTCATTTCTGTCTCCCTTGAGGGTATATTGATTAAGTCGTATCCGTAGATGAGATCCAGATGAAATACAGCTTGTGTAGTCTGCTCCCTAAACAGAGGTGAAGATATAGTCAGGCCAGATGTATTGACTGATCAATTGGCCCAATTTGGGTGGCAGTATATCATAGCTTAATGTGATCATGTCTTCCTTTACCATAGGCTGCATTCACCACCATTGAACTCTATTGGTTGCTACTGTGTGATGTGGTTTAGGCATCTGTATCTGTCTATCACCCACTTGTAGCATGTGGGTGGCTTTCTTTGGATACATGGAGATGTGTGGTCACGGTCACAGCTTCACGTCTCACGTTTGCGTCTTTTTCCGATGACTGCCAAAGCTGACTTTCTTTCCAAACTCCATCGGTAGGGGAAAAAAGCCAAGAAATGACACAACTGTGTGTGTTATCTGTTCTCAGCACTCGTGGAAGTGGGTACCCTCCTTAAAGGATATGGTTCTGGTGACGGTCCTTGGCAGACAGCTTTATTCTTATAATGCGACGATTATCAACAAACATTATAATTCAATGTTACACATATTAAACACATTGCTTATTTAAAATAGGGCCTACTTAAAATAGGAACTCTACATAGATTATCCTAGCAAGACAAACAACAACCATAAATACATATAAGCCATGACTCTAAAAGGACATCTGATTAAATGCAAGGTGAAGCAGTTAATGATTTTTTGTGTGTGTGTGTGTGTGTGTCTGCTGCAGTTGATTGCTGTCTATGAGGAACAGGAGGCCCAGCAGAGAGGGGCTGTGAGTCCAACAGCCGTCTCCGGGGGCAACGAGCCGGGTCGGCCCAGCCCAGAACCCTACGAATCGGAACTCTCCATCTTCCAGCCAATCAGAGGTGGCGAGATTGAAGTCACCTCCTCCGCCCTCAAATCCAGTATGTAGCTTCTCTCTGTCTCTCTCCTGCATGCATGCCCAAATGCACACAGACACACACACACACTCTCTCTTTCGCTCTCTCTTTGTAACCTTTATCGGACAGAACGGCGAAGAATTGATGATATGCGCCAAATTTCAGGTGAATAAGAAGTGTATGCTGTACATATTTATGTAAATTTAGCATAAAACAAGTGTCATTCATAGACTTGAATTCATGCATTCATGAAGTGTATGTTGTACTACTTTATGTAAATGTAGCATAAAACAAGTGTTTGTTTGAAAAAAAGTGACATCTATTGCTGCAGAATCCCCCTCACTCCTGCTCCCAGTGTTATTAATATTCCGACTGGGATCGCTGTGAGTCCTATTAATACCCCACATACTCCAGCTTTCTTTAATATAATACACAGAACAAATTAAGCACACCAATCAATAGGGTTGCAAATAGAGGGCTCCATGATTTATAAGGCTTCAAAGATGTCTATCAGGTCCTAATAGAAAAGGCAAGCAGGGAGCCAGTGGACACTCTGCATCCCTTTGCCATG
>PYXC01001404.1:142500-145000 GCA_015244755.2 Tenualosa ilisha | reverse complement strand
TTATAGGGCAGAACTTAACTAGGGCTAGTGTTGTCTCACATCCCCACTGATTAACAGATTCACTGCTTACAAAATGACTTTCTTTCTTTCTTTCTTTTCTTGTTTGCTTTCTTTTTTCCCTTCTTCCCTGCTTGCTTGCTCCTGTCTTTCGTTCCTCCTCTTTATTTCTTGTTTTTTTTCATACTTGCTTTCTTGCACTTAACTTTCTTGCTTTCTTCACCTCTTTTTTCTCCTCTTTCTTCACCTGTTTTTCTTTCTTTCTTTCTTTCTTTCTTTCTTTCTTTCTTCTTGCTTCTTTGGTTTGGGTATTTCTTTCCGTTTTTCTTTTTGTTTCTGTCTTTGCTTCACCCGTCCCAGGTCTGTCTTTATCAAATCAACTCTCTCTTTCCTGTCCTTCCCAAGGGGATAAATGGAAATGTTTATTTCACTATTGCTCTCATCCCTCCCTCCCTCCCTCTCTCTCTCTCTCTCTCTCTCTCTCTCTCTCTCTCTCTCAGTGTGTGATCATTGCAGTATATTGATCCTCTGAACTGCAGATAGTGATTTAGTGCTTTTATTCAACCCTGCGGCCCAAGAGTCTGTCTATGTCTGCTCTGTGTGTGTGTGTGTGTGTGTGTGAAAATGCATTTAAAGAGTGTATGTGTGTGTGTGTGAGTGTGAATAAGTTGTATGACCATGGACACACCCTCAGCGTGAGCCAGGATGCTCCATCGATTGGCAGTAATGAGACCCACTCACCTTTCCGGAGAGTTCTCTGACCCAGGAAGCTGACTCCAAGGAAGCCTCAGGACTTTTCCCTGTACACACATGCTGAAAACACCGGACAAAAGACTAAACTAAAATCACAAACAAACAGACAAACAACAACAAACAATATCCCCTTCATCTTTAGCATGCCTATGCTTGGTAGAAGTAGAGGGAAGTTAGCCTGGCCATGCCTTCCCAGCACCTCCACTTGATTATCATCTCCCTACAGTGCTGGTCTGGATTTGATCCCATTGAGCTTGTTGTCTCAGGAGGCATTTTAACCTGTCCAATCAGCGAACAGAGGGAGGCATTGTGAATGCAGAGCTAGAATGATGTCAATGCTACCAAGGTAAGCTATCAGTCAGAGGCTGATACAATCTTTTTAAACTTAAACACCTCAAGCAAGCAATCAAATCTCACTACTGAATGTCCAGACCGTCTATATGAAACAAAAGTGTAGAACGAGGGTCTGGTTTTATTACCAAGCTAGAGGGAAGTAGCTCCTCCAACACTTTGAACAGCCATACTGTTCTCACTCACTGTTTCCTGATGTGATTAGAACTCCACATATGGCTACCAGAAAGTGACAACTTTTGGATTCACTTTCACAGTCACCTTGAGAAGTTTCTGCGGCTTAAAAAAAAAAAAAAAAAGATAGAAAAAAAGAAGATCCTCTGCTGAAGCGTGTGATAAGATGTCAATTCCTGATTTGTGTTGTTGATGTGGTACTTTTCAAAAGGCTGTCATCATCATCACTGTCGTTGTCTCACCGGGCTTACAAGACCTAATCTGGCCCAGATGTCCTGCATCATCCTTCTGGGCTGACTTCTCCACTGCCAGGCCTTAACACTTTAATTTCCCACTACATTAGTTCTGGGCATCACTTCACCTCAACTAGCCCAGCCTTATTACTTCCTGTGACTGCACTGCTCAGATGAAGGACACTCGGTGTTCGCTCAGACAGGAAATTGTGATGGAAACCCGTAACGCTGCTGCAGTTGCTGTTAAAAAAAGAAAAAGAAAAGGACACCGAGCCACTGAAGATGTTCACCTTCACACGCGGCCGTTTAGCCTCTTCTCAGCATGACAGACAGACGGGTGAATGAGTGGGGCCCTCTAGATAGCTTACCCTGGAGGAGATGACCAGCATTAAACCCTTTTGAACTAGTAGCTGAGGAGTGTGAGAGATTGATGGCGATTGTGGTGTTCTGGATATTTCTTGCCATGTTGTTTTCCCTGCTGAGTTACACACTCCAACTCCAAGGATTTATTTGTGTTTACTCATTTACTCACTTATTTACTTATTTATTTGCTTCAGTTATTGCTACTGAAAATACACACATGCGACTTGAGGGCATGGCTTCAGTGGTACTACTAGACTGACTGATTCAGTCACACACACACACACACACACACACACACACCACACACTCTTTTCCCGGTAGAAGCACTCGTTCTGTCTGACTCCTCTGAGTTTCTACTGAGAGAGAAGGAAATTCATTAAAAGCAGGAATGAGTGGAATGTGAGAGATCAGGTTGTCCATCAACCACACACACACACACACACACACACACACACACACACACACACACACACACACACACACTTCTTCACCCCCACCATCTGTTCCCCTCTAAAGTATCAGACATGTGATTTATCAGAACCTTTGACTTATGATCATTAACATGATGACCCCTCAGATGGGCTTCAAAGCAGAGTCTCAGACATGAACCCCCCCTCCCAATTACTGAA
>PYXC01001404.1:112500-127500 GCA_015244755.2 Tenualosa ilisha | reverse complement strand
CTTACACCTCTGTTGTCATACCTCTCTCTCTCTCACACACACACTCACTCACTCACTCACTCACTCTGTCATTCTCTCTCTCATTCTTTCACACACTTTTTCTCTCTCTCATTCTATCTCTGCCTCCTTTTTTGAAAATTACGCTTAAAAGGATAGAGGCGTTGAAATTAAAATTGTTCTGCGCTTAATCGAACAGCCTCTTATTCACAACCCCCCAATTAACATCAGTTCTAGCAGCCCTCTCTCTCACGCCCAATGGGGGTAATTAGGCTGCCAGTTTACACTCATGAAGTCTTGGGTATGACAGGAGAAAAACTGTGCGCTTGTGTGTGTGTGTGTGTGTGTGTGTGTGTGTGTGTGTGTGTGTGTGTGTGTGTGTGTTTCCAGTCAGAAAACACACTTGGAAAGCAGGAAAGCAGCTGAAGAAACCTGCTTTTCCAGCATGTGAGAGGAGGAGAAAGGAGAGGGACCGATAGGTGTGTGTGCGTGTGTGTGTGTGTGTGTGTGTGTGTGTGTGTGTTTGCGTAGCTGTTTCATCGCCTGCCGTGCGTGTCACTACAGACATCCCACCACCTGTGCATCTCCATTGTAAACTGTCACTCTGTTTGTGTTATGCCTGCTCACACTCTCTCAAGCATATCTGGATTAATCCTGTGTCTGTGTGTGTCTGTGTGTGTGTGCGCACGTGTGCGCCTGCCTGTGTCTCTGTGTGTATACAGTTTTCTGTGCACACTTGCTTGTACTACGCCTCCTCAAATATTTTCCAGCATATCCTGCTGAATCCTGTGTGTGTGTATGTGTGTGTGTGTGTGTGTGTGTGTATATGTGTATGTGTGAGTGCATGCGTGCTTTATAACAAGGAGTACCCAAGAGCAGCAGGGGCAAGGAAAAACTTTCTTGTGGTAGATAGGAAGAAATCTTTGGCAGATCCACGGCTCAAGGGGCCAACCCAACTGCCAGGAGTCATGTAGGAAGTACAATCAGTCGTTGCCATGACAGACTACAATTTGTCCACGGTTTTAGCTGTGCATCATAATAATTCCAAAATATCGTCCCTCAACATTATATGGTAGACATCATATTCTAAAGTTATGGTAGGACAGCGTATTAGCAGCCATAAATATTGTTAAAGTCAAGGAGTGAGATTGGGGTTGGATTGGGAGGGGTAACATTGGGAGGATCCATTGTGAGGAGGGGTCAGTCATGGGGCCCCTGGAAGAATAGTGGTCCTGGCATGGGCCTCCTGTGAAGATGTTCACAGTCCACTAAGGGGAAGTTGGTGACAGGAATCAGCCAGTGGGAGAGCCAACACTGCTGCAGGGATGGTCAGTGGCCGTCATGCCTCACAGCTGGGGGCAATAGCAGAGACAGTCCTTCCCAAGGCTCATGAAGAGTGGTGAATTTCCGTGCACCATCCCTAACTATGGGAAGCAGTAAAGAGGAAGGTTTTGAGTCTAGACTTAAAGGTATTGCGAGTGTCCGAGTGTCGAGCGTGTGTGGGGGAGGGGAAATTATTCCACAAAAGAGGCACATGATGGCAAAAAGCTCCTCCTCTCTTCGATTTTCATATTCTCAGGATTACAAGACCAGCATTCTGGGATCTTATGGGTCTATCTGAGTAGTAAGAGACAAGTATGTCTTTTATATGTTGGGAAAAAAAGGCCATTGAGGACCTTATAGGCTAGGAGGAATATTTTAAAATCAATTCGACCCTGAATAGGGAGCCAGTTTAAGGAAGCAATAGGGGAGAGATATTCATATTTTCTCGTCCTAGTGAGTGTTCGTGCCACGGCATTCTCTATTGGCTGTAGGTTTTTAATACAGATATAACTAAACTCAGAGAACCGAGCATTTCAATAATCAAGCCTGGCGGTAATAAATGCATGTATTCATTTCTCTGCATCCTCAAAGGATAGGAACTTTCCAACCTTAGCATTATTTCGTGGGTGAAAAAAGGATGTTTTTGAAATATGTTTTACATGACTATTCAGAGAGAGGTCGAGGTTGACGATTACCCTGAGGTCTTTAACTCTTGTGTTAAATGAGAGTGAAAGGCCACTGAGTAAGTTTTGGTGGTGGGGTTGAATGTTATTCTGCAGTTTAGGGCCCATCATCATAACTTCAGTTTTATCAGAGTTTAAACATAAAAAATTATTAGTCATCCAGATATTAATGTTTTGGAGCCAGGCATCAGGTTTAGTTATTGACGTAGTTATTGATGGTCATTAGGCTTAATGGAAAGGTATAGCTGGCTGCCTTCCGTACAGAAGTGTAAAGTAATGCCATGTTCCCTTACAACAGACCCCAAAGGTTCAATCATTTAGGTAAGGCAAACATTTGGAGAAGGCCAATGACAGTTAACAGCTAGTCAAAAAGATACACTTCGCAAACAACATCATTGATGATGATACTGAAGATCTGTTTCAACCCTAATTCTAACTTTTTTCCATCATGCTTCATCACGTTGTTCTAACAGCACACCCAATTTACTCTAGGAAATAGCAGTTTATGCCTGTGTGTTTGTGCGTGTGTGTGGTGTGTGGTGTGTGGTGGTGTGTGTGTGTGTGTGTGGTGTGTGTGTGTGTGTGTGTGGGGGGAGGGTGTATCTATTCCTCTCTACCTTAATTTTCACTACCTGAGAGAGACCTGTGGTGTGTGTGTGTGTGCGTGCGTGCATGTTCATGTGTGTTTTGTGTGTGCGTGTGTGTTCCTCCCACCTGAGAGGAACATCAGTGTTTGTCACACTCCGACATGTGGCTGAGGAGGTGTCGTGCTGGTAACAAGATCTCTAGGTGACGTCTAAAGAGCCGCGTCAAAAGAATGCTCTCTCACACCGTGACTGCCTTATACATGTGCTGTCATCACATCCGTGCGTTTCTATCTGTCTGTCTGTCTGTCTGTCTGTGCTGTCATTAAGCACCTTTCTGTCTGTGCTATCATGACAAACACATGTCTGTCTGTCTGTCTGTCTGTCTGTCAGTAGGCACCTGTCTGTCTGCTATCATGACAAGCACATGTCTCTGTCTGTCTGTCTGACTGACTGACTGACTGACTGACTGACTGACTGACTGACTGACTGCCTTACTGCCTTTCTCTGCCTGAGATGTTTTGGTGCATGGAAACTCCAGTAGCTCCTGGGTTAGACCCATGGAGAATGCTGTGAAGAGAGGTAGAGAGAAATTGTGAGAAGAGGGAGAGGGAGAGAGAGAGAGAGAGAGAGGGAGCGGGAGAGAGAGAGGGAACCGGAGAGAGAGAGAAAGAGAGAGAGAGGGAACGGGAGAGAGAGAGTGTTAGGGGGGATTCTTGACACAAGTGGAGCTGCCATGCAGATGTAGAAATTACATGGTTCAGTGGAATCATTAGTGTGTCACTCCTTGGTTTGAGGCTGTCTGCTCACACACTCTTTCTCCCCCTCTTTCTCTCTCCATTTTGTTCTCTCCTTACTTTCTCTCTCCCTTTCTTTTTCATCTGCATCTCTCTCTCTCTCTCTCCCTCCCTTCCTGTGTTGGCATGGCTGGCAGACTCTTGAGTGGCACTCCCTCCCTGGTGGCGGCGGCGGTCACGGGTGGCACGTCTCTAATAACTGCAAAGCACTCTGGGAAATGACAGGGTTGGGCCTCCCTGATGCTCTCTCTCTCTCTCTCCGACTGCCTCCTCACTCACAGATTACCTTCAAGACCTCTGTCTCCGCACTCGTTTCTCTCTTTCCTTCCCTCTGTCTCTCCTCGCTCTTTCACACACTCACAGACACACACACGCACACACCACACACACACACACACACACACACACACACACATACACATGCACATTCACGCACACACAAACGTATGCACACACGACAGACACATACTGCCTACCTCTGTCCACCTTTTCACGTTGTATTCTGACTCTAAATTTGACTGCCTTTCTCTTTGTACGTTTCTCTCTTTCTTTTCTGTCCTCCTGCACTCTGTCGCTCCGTGCGTCTGGCTCTGTGCTTGTGGTAATGGCTCCTTGTAATTGGTCCAATTGTCACTTGGCCTTTTCCAGCTGGTACAAGCGAAGGCAAAGAGTGAATAAAAGCCCTTTTTCAACCCCCCCCCCCCCTTTTTTTTCCAATATGTTTTTTCTCTCTCTCTCCTCTCTCTCCTCTCTCTCTCTCTCTCCTCTCTCTCTCTCTCTCACCCTCAGAAACAAGAACTGAAGCCAGCATCAAGCATTTGCTTTTTTGCCTTTTTTCTTCGTGTTTTAAAGAGAAAGAATAGAATACACACACACACACACACACACACACACACACACGTTCCTTTTCTTGAGTGAGAAATCTCTCCCCTGAGAGGTAGAAAGGAGGCATTAAAGGAAAGCACTTTCCTACGTTGGGGATGGATGGAATAAGGCTTAGAGTGTGTGTGTGTGTATGTGTGTGTGTGTGTGTATGTGGGTACGTCTGTGTGAGTGTGTGTGTGTGTGCGCGCTTGTGTGTGTGTGTGCGTGCGTGTGTGTGTGTGTGTGTGTGTGTGTATGTCTGTGTCTGAGTGTGTGTGTGTGTGTGTGTGTGGTGTGTGTGTGTGTGTGTGTGTGTGTGTGTGTGTGTGTGTGTTAGGGGGTGATGTGGAGGTGGGCTATAGAGAGCAAATTGAAAGGGTCTCAGTGTTTTGGGCGAGGGACCACAGCAGCAGCCTCCTACTTCATCCTGACCATTAGAAGCCATATAGCTGAGTACCCAATTACACCGGGCTGAAAGCAACATTCACCACACACCCGCGTCTGTGTGTGTGTGTGTTGTGTGTGTGTGTGTGTTGTGTGTGTGTGTGTGTGTGTGTGGTCCACTGATGGCGTAACCCCCATTTCCCCCCGCTCCGTCCTTGTTTTCGCTCTGGGTTTTAAAGAAGGCTGAATTACTGTCTGTCAGTAATGGCTTCTCAAGTAATTTGGAGGCTTGTAAGCTTTATAGCGTTCAAAAGAAATACTGTATCCCTCTCTTTTTTTTTTCTTCTTTTGCGTCTTTGCCTTCGGTCGTTCTTTCGTTTCTTTTTTTTTTTTTTTTCCTTCTTCTCATGCATATATGAAATTGAGAATTAGTCTGTTCACAGTTCATTTTCCCTGCACTAAGAGGTGGTGGCTAGTGCATTATGGGTATTGTCAGGGTTGATGCACATGCAATATTAGCCCATTGTAATGGATCACACGGCCCACAGCGAGATGAAAAGCTGTTGCCAGAAGGGAGGCCTTTGATACACATGTGGAGTGTATTTAGTTTTTCTCTGCTCGCACTCACGCATGCTCACACACACACACACACACACACACACGAAAACACACCTTGTATCATTAGCACAGGTCTCCTTTGGGAGGGCCCCTGGTCCTGTGTTAATTGGACTGGGAGTATTTTTCAGAGAGTGGGAGAGTCAGCTGGGGCTAATACTTGAAAAATAAGACACAGTTATACTCCTTCTTGTGTGTGTGTGTGTGTGTGCGCGTGCGCGTGTGTGTGTGTGTCACTGACAGGGTTGCCTATAGTGTATGCTGCCACAGGGGAGTATTAGCTACATGTGCCTACATTTAGGTGTGTGTGTGTTCATACATGTAGGTGTGTGTGTGTGTGTGTGTGTGTGTGTGTGTGTGTGTGTGTGTTGTGTGTGTGTGTTCATGCTTTTATCATTGCCGTTCATGTACTTTTCACCTGCATTCAGAAGTGAGAAGGTAAGTAGAAGGAAAGAGTCAGTTTGGCCTTAGTGATGCCTCTAGTCCAGTCAGAAGCTGAGAAGTGGTTGGACTGGACCTATGGACCATATCAAATATCTATTTTAGGATGTTAGGTTGCTTGCACTTGTGTAAAAGAGACAGAAATAGTTGTGAATTCGAAGTAAAGCTGTCTATCGTGTGTCACAGAATATTTTTTGGTCACATATCATAATTCCCCAAATATTAGACGCACCATGAATAAAGCACACAACAGGTTTTTGTTTTTGTTTGTTTGTTTGTTTTTTTGTTCATATAAAAATACAATGTATTAGCTACAGTTATGTATTAACCACACTTTAAAATGTTAGGTTTGTCAAACAAAAATAAGTATGGTTCAATAGAAGTGCTTATTAGCATCACTTCTGCTGAACTCCGCCACTGATAAGTGTGCGGTCGGCACCCAGCTGCAGTTGCCGGAGTTCAAAGAGCTTCATTTTCTCCACTATCACATCTTTGTTACAGAAAGATACGCCCACACAGGCTGACAATACAATTTACAGCAAGTATGTTGTATTTTTATGTTCAGATGAAACTAAATGCCACCTGGCTGTGGAGAATTATTAAAAAGGTTAGAATGCCAAATAGAACATGTTGCGATGTCTTAGAACTGAGTCCAGTATCAAACCGGACTGGAATGGAAACACGACAATGGTTACGCATGTCGCTGTAATATTAATTGAATGTGAGATCAGAATTTCAGGGGACAAACGTGACAAACGAACAGTTAAGAGACAGATCGTTTAAAATGCCATCAGTTGGGCATGTAACATGTTTGCCAATTGACCTGGATAAGCAAATCATTAGCATAAATTCTCACTCATCAAGAACTTAATTCCAAAGAAGGAATTAAACATTACTGACCAGTGAGGATAATGAAAAAGTATAAATCCTGAGTATTAACCTCAGAGCTGCTGTTATTTTGCTAAATTTGTATATTAACTGCGGTTTATAATCAGGAAAATATGGTATATGGGTTGCCATGGCAGAGGGCTGTCCTTGGAGATGCCTGTTAATAATTCACTGGAGACATCAGGGGTCCTTTGAGACCTGTAAATTGGCCTGTGATTTCCAGTGCAGGTCCAGTTTTCCACTGGCTACTGATGGATACATTAGTGGGCTTGAAAGGAGTACACAAAAACTGTGATCACCACATAAAACAAAATACTGTGCTTTTATTGTGATAGTCTTACACAGCTACGTACACGTGGACAAATATAGCTGAGAACCCATGCACACAGCAAGATGAAGATTGTACATTCTTGTTGGTGACTAGTTCTGTGAGCCACACATGCCCCTATAGATATAGATATAGATACGCCTCCAGTACACATGCCCCTATAGATATAGATACACCTCCAGTACACATGCCCCTGTACACATATACCTCCAGTACTCATGTGCCTGTAGGCAAAGTCTTGAGTACACATGCCCCTATAGATATAGGTACACCTCCAGTACACATGCCCCTATAGGAGAAACCTCCAGTACATATGCCCCTCTCGATTTAGATATGAAGGTGGATGTCTATAGGGGCAGTACACATGCCCCTATACATACACATCCAGTACACATGCCCCTTCTGTGTGAATGCCATCATAGACTTGTTTCACAAGCTCAGGCTGTTCTGTCAGCCATTCATTTAGCACTGATCCAAATCCTGTCAGCACTTGACACACCGTTCATCAACAACTAGGAGATTAGCTGCTCAGACACACACACACACACACACACATTAAGATCATAACTCGGAGTGAGAAAATAATTTGGGCAAAAGAAAACCCGACGAGCTAATCCAGAAGACAGTTTAATGATCAAGTCTGGCTAAAGAAGAGGCGACTGCCGACTGGCACAGCCAATTATCAAATGTGACTCCGTCATAACCCGACGAGGTTATTAATTAGACGTCATCGCCCGCGCGCGAACCGCTCGGGTAATCAGAGCTTGTCTGTGAGGTTTTCATTTTTGTTTTTTTGTTTTTCAATAGACAGCGAGAGAGAGAGAGAGCAACAAAAAATAAGGGTGAGAGAAAATGACAGAAAGAGAGAGAGAAGAAGAAGAAGAAAAAGAAGGGAAAGAGATGTAAACAGGCTGACAGGGGAGCGGAGGGACGGCTTTATCTGGTGGATGGGTGCGATGCTTCGGTTCCGCCCCGACGCAATCACTCACACGTCTCCACTCCACTAATTGTTCTCTGGCTAGGAGATGACGGAGAAAGCAAGACAATAAATGTGCGCGTGCGTGCGTGTGTGTGTGTGTTTGTGTGTGTGTGTGTGTGTGCGTAGATTGTGTTATATGATGAGGGGCTGACGGAAAACACCAGGCTTGAATATACTTTTCTGTGTCTAAGTGCATTCTGTGTGTGTGTGTGTGTGTGTGTGTGTGTGTGTGTGTGTGTGTGTGTGTGTGTGTGTGTGGATGAGGTAGAGTAGGCCATTGCTTGTGTGTGTGTATGCTGTGTGTGTTTGTGTGTGTGTGTGGATGAGGTAGAGTAGGCCATTGCTTGTGTGTGTGTATGCTGTGTGCGTGTGTGTGTGTGGATGAGGTAGAGTAGGCCTTTGCTTGTGTGTGTGTATGCTGTGTGTGTGTGTGTGTGTGTGTGGATGAGGTAGAGTAGGCCATTGCTTGTGTGTGTGTGTGGATGAGGTAGAGTAGGCCATTGCTTGTTTGTGTGTGTGTGTGTGTGTGGATGAGGTAGAGTAGGCCATTGCTTGTGTGTGTGTATGCTGTGTGTGTGTGTGTGTGTGTGTGTGTGTGTGTGTGTGGTGTGTGTGTGGATGAGGTAGAGTAGGTCATTGCTTGTGTGTGTGTGTGTGTGTGGATGAGGTAGAGTAGGCCATTGCTTGTGTGTGCGTATGCTGTGTGTGTGTGTGTGTGTGTGGTGAGCATTTGCTTGCAGCGTAGCAGCCCAGACCAATTGAGGCCTTTGATCAGCCTTGTCCTCATTCAGAGCTGTAATTGTGCCGCGTCAAAATGCGTTTGTAATTCTAATGAAACGCAACCTTGTGAAGACCGCAGGACTAGCCAAGCACAGCCCAGTGGGAGGGTTTATGCTTCTTAATGCCTTCTCTTGTCTCGTTTAACCAATTGTCACAGTTGCTTTGTACCGTGTGTGTGTGTGTGTGTGTGTTTGTGTGTGTGTGCAAGTAGGCTATGTATGTCTGTGCGGCAGCACAATTGATTTCCATGCCTTGACTGGAGTCCTGGGAGACACTACCAGACTGCTACCTAGGATTAATATTTCTTTTTTGTATTTATTGTTCTTTAATGTCTTCTTCCCCCTCTCTCCCTTTCTCTCTTTCTCTTTCTCTCTCTCTCTCTCTCTCTCCCTCTCTCTCTCTCTCGTTATGTACACATGTTGACTAACACGTCTAGAAATCTGTGTCCAGTCATAATGTTGCCTTTGGTCATGCTCATCACATTGACAAGCACACACTTATAAACACACACACTGTCTTTCATGCACTGCCACAACACATGCACGCACGCACACACACTCACATAGTGTCTTTGCTGACCTCTGACCTACGTGCATCTCAAGAGCGGAAGAGGAGTCGCAAACAGGTGACATGTGGCAGATTGTGTGTGTGTGTGGGTGTGCGCGCCCGTGTGTGTGTGTGTGAGTGTGTGTGTGTGAGTGTACACATACATGTGTCTGTGTGTGCATACTTGCTTGCCTGAAAATACGAGGCATGTGTGTGTGTGAGACTGTCCCCAGGGAGGGCTTTGTCAGAGGAGGTGTGTGTCGATCTGACAGGTGGCACAGTGTGATGGGGTCAAAGGTTATGGAGGTCCATTTGGGTTCTGGTTGCTGGGGCAACCCCCACAGGGTTTCCTGTGACATGTGGACTGAGACAAGATGCATGGCCGTGTGTAGAGGACACACACACACACACACACACAGGACATGTTTACTCTACTTACTCACTCTGTCTGTCATAGGCATGCAGACATGTTCCAATACACACACACACACACACACACACACACACACACAGAGGCCATGTCCTACTGGGCTTCTGCTCTGTATTATTGTGCATACAATAAATCACCAGTGTGAATACCATTTACACACACACTCACATTTACACTCTCTCTCTCACACACACACAGACACACACATGCGCACACACACACGCACACACACACACACCAAATATACACCAAAATAAGATTAATATTCTCCGCCTCTTTCTGTCTTTCTCTTTCTCTATGGTCTTATACTCTGTCATCTTCTCTGCCTTTCTTCACATGCTGTATTACAGTGCTGTAAGTGGCAAGCAGATTAAGGACTCGCTAATTCACATGTCACTTGCTGGGAGCAGACAAACGGAGAACCGTCATGTTGACATGTTCAACAGTCACACACACACACACACACACACACACTCAATGACAAAAGACATGAAGACAATTCTTATTCTCATTCTAATTCTATCTCCTTCCTCTGGGTCCATCCCAGTGTTAACACAATGTGACAAGCCTTAGATCCCTGCTCTGATCCGCAAGCTCTGCACACACACACACACACACACACACACACACACACAGGCTGTGAGGAGTAATTAGGGTTTTTTGTCCTAAAAGTAGGGCACCTTTGTTGTTGTGGAGTTAACACTCCGCAGATAGGAAGCGTAGGAATTACAGTTCAGACAGAAGAGAGAGAGGGAGATAGGGCAGGTGAGGGAGCCTGTGTGTGTGTGTGTGTGTCTCTGTGTCTGTGTCTGTGTGTGTGTCTGTGGATATGTTGCTATAGCCCAGTATAGCAAAATTATGGACCCCAAGGTCTGTGCTTTGATTCTCCAAGGTTTTAAACATATTGATAAAATATGCACTTTGCCTGAACTCGGGAGTTAGTCTGGGTGACATTGTGTGTTAACTGAACAATGCATTTCGAAGCTCTTGTGAGAATTATGGAAAGAGACTTGTGATTGCTTTCTGTGCTTTATGTACTTTTGAACAATGTAGGCCTACTGTCACACAAAAGTCGTTGTGTTAAACACTCACTTTCTTTGTGTGTGTTTGTGTCGTGCGCACAGGGAATGAGCCATGGCCAGATTGATAAACCTCTACCAGATGGAAACCACTCCAGTGCAAGCCCGAACACTCTCAGGTAAGTGTGTGTGTGTGTGTGTGTGTGTGTGTGTGTGTGTGTGTGTGTGTGTGTGTATGTGCATACTTTGTTATTTTGCGGGCTGTTTTAGTGCATATAGCATATTGTTTGTGTGGATGTTTTGGTTGACTTCTGTTGTCGTTGTTGGTACCCTCCTCTCCCTCTCAGCTTTGGTTTCATTAGTGCGCTTGCTAATTTTGCTCTGCTCTTCAAGGCTGTTTAGATCAAGGCTGCATCATTGGGTTTGCTTGCATAAGCAGCTGTGAATCATCAAAGAATCACAAACAACGTGCCAAAATGGGGTTAACGAAACTGCGTAAAAAAAAAAAACACACACATAAACAAACAAACAAGCAAACACGTGCATAAATCACTATTCTACCCTATTAATGAGCTGATCTGGGACCAGAGGTGGCCCCTGGCTCGTGTCTCTTGGGGCCTAGGCTTATGCTTGCTTCAGATCTCCACTAGTACTCTCTCTTGAGTACTAGTCCCTCTGTACTGGTGCTGAAACCAGCCGATGAAGACAAGGGAGTCAGACAAGCACAGACACCTTCCTCATTATCTCTTGGCCAAAATCTGAACTTTTGGCTGGATCCTAATGTCCTCCCTAAACGCTCTAAACTCTTGCGGTCTTAACTAGCATGAATCAGTCTTTTATGTTGGTCAGATAATAGCAGTAATTGTGACAGAAGTTTGGCTTCAGATATATTGACTTTGATTGCTGATTCATTGCTTTGCACGTTCATATCAGCCATTGCTGTTCTGGGCCTGACAACGCAGATTTGAATATTCTAGAAAAGCAATTTGGTTCACTTCGGCTGGAATGGCAAAAATCAAATCATACTCTTGGCAGAAGATTGTAGATTATTGTAGAAGTGTTGTATGGTGCTTCTGTCGGTAATGGAATGACCTAATAGAATATCTTACAAGCCCACCAAAACAAAAAATAATGCCCTCTCCAATCACAAGCAGTGGAATGGAACATGCTATTAGTTCTATGTGACCACAGCGTGTGCTCTACTCCTTCCTTTATGACATCACTGCCACAACGACATGTCTCCCTGGCAACCTGTGGTGGTATCCATGGCGCTATGGAACAGTGGGATTCCATTTCTCAGCTCTGGCGAGGCTGTTTAATGTATGCGGCCATGTGTGAGCAAACCATCCTTGAAATTGAAAAAAGGGGAAAAAAAAGAATGAATATTTTGGAGGCAATGACCAAATTGATGACCATGACACATATATGGAAGTTATAGGCAGCCATGCAATGTAAATGGAGGAACCTCTGGCTCTGAACTAGTTTTATTATTAAAATGCATATGACGAGCGGGAAGTCAGGCCCTGAACTTGAGGCGATGGAATGTGCTGGAATGTAAAAAGCTCAGATTAGGCTTCAGAATCAGTCTCAGTTTAGACAGAGATAGGAAACAGTTGATGGGGTAAAGGTGGTGTGTGCGTAACCTACTGTCATTTTAATAGATGGGCTGTCTGTGTGTGCGTGTGTGTGTGTGTGTGTGTGTGGTGTGTGTGTGTGTGTTATTCCTAGAGACATCCATTTCGAAATACAACTATCCCTCTTTCATTACCTTCCTGTGTTCCTTTTTACTACTTCATTGCCTTTCTGACTTTCCTCTTTCATATATATTCCCCTCTTTATGCTTCTTCCTCTTTCACCTCTTTTTCTTTCTCATACTTACTTTATTTCCCCTCCTTTCCTCCTCCCCATCTCTCATTTCCCTCGTTTCTCTCGTTCGTCTCCTCGTCTCCTCCCTCTGTTCCTCTCCCCTGCCTCCGGGGTCTCATCGTCACTCTGCTGCTGAAGCTGAAAAGACGGAGGTCTTATCCTTCTGTCAGTCAGTGCCTGTGATAACCATCCTGCCTTATCGCATTACCCCCACTCCCCCCACCACACACACACACTCACACTCACACTCACACTCATACTCACACACACACTCGCACACGCTCACGTGCACATGCACACGCACACCCACACTCACACACACACACTCTCACACACACACGCACACTCACTCACAAAAAAGAAAACATGCACGTGGGCACACACACACACACATACACACACACATACACACATACACACACACATACACACACACATGTGCGCAAACACAAACACAAACAAACTCTCTCCTCCTTTTTTTTTTTTCTCCTGCACTCACCCTTCCTACTTCCTATGAGCTCTCAACTCACACAGCTCCACCACAGGAAAAAAAAAAAGAATAAAAGAATAAAAAGGAAAAAAAAAGAATAATTTTAATCCGAGACCCTAATGTTTGTCTTTCTTCCCAGCCCCCTTATGATTCTATCTGTTACTGTGCACACAACACACACACACACACACACACACACACACACACACATACACAAACACACACTGTTACTGTGCATCACAGTCATTACAGATGTCATCCTTTCAGCCACAGGCTTAGCCCGTTCTGCAGCGGTTCTGGGCCAGAACCGTTCTGCCAGCCAATGCTACAAAGTCCCGGCTGAATTGAGTTCCAGATCAGCATCATTGATGTGTGTGTGTGTGTGTGTGTGTGTGTGTGTGTGTGTGTGTGTGTGTGTGTGTGTGTGTGGCTGGCTGATATGCTATACTGCACACATGTGTAATTGAGGCCTTTTACTCTGTGTTTGGAGAGAGTCAGAACGCCCTCTCTCTGCTGAGCCATGGATGATGGTGGTTAAAAAAGAATGAATATAATAATAATAATGATAATAATATGGTGGAAATCTCTGATTGAGATGGCATCTGAGATAAACCCACCCCCATAGACAGACACATTAATCAGAAACTTGCATTTGTAATAAGTTTTAATCCTTAGAGACTGAGGGCCGCACCCATTTTTCTCTGCCGGGTTACTTGCAGAGTTTTCATTGCACGACCTGAGCTTCCCAATGGTGTAACACTCTAGTCGCTGTGATGAACATGAGGAAATTTGCTTTGAATTGACATAAAAATACTAATATTAATACTATATCATGTCATACCTCTGTCAAATATCTCATTATCCACCCCCCACCCCACTCCAAAAGAAATATTTGTTTTTTTCCATATCAGAAGTTGTTCTCAGACCTGTCTGTCAGTCTGGTCTGTCTGTCTGTCATATAGTCAGGGCAAATGCAAGAAATGGCATTTCAGAACCCAGGTCAGGAATTGAGAGGGATGTAATGCAGCCCTTTGTCTATTGCACCCCATTCTTCTCTGTGAAATAAAATATGATTCAAATATGAAAATGAAAAAAATACATATATCTGTCAGTACATATATCTGTGCAAACTGTAAGGTCTTACACTATTCCTTCATCATAAATATATATTGCAAGATTCCAGACAACCCCCTCTATCCAAATATGAAAGATTTGTACTGCAATGCTTCTAGTGGTGAGGTATCTGCAAAAATATAAAACTAAAATATATATTTTTTTCTTGATACTAAGGCTGATGTTAGCCATAAGCACGTAGTATCACATCAAACAATCTCAGATTTGGATAGCCCAGACTGTCTTGAAAAACAAAAACAAACAAAAACAAGATATGGCATGTGTAGATGGCCATTACAATAACTTGAGACCAGACCCCAAAAGTAAAGGTAGTGAAATTACCCTGAAAATAGCCTAGGGACCATAGGGTTAGTCTGCACGTCTTCGCTGGATGGCAGGAGGATCAATGTCTGTGATGACGTCATGCCATGGAAGCTGGTTAAGCATTAATCAATCCATGGATCAGCCAACCTGCTTCTGGTCATCTGATCCTCCTCTCTCATCCCATATCCTCTCCTCCATTCACAACAGCTCCTGTCCTGTTGAATCCTAAAACTAATCTTAGTCTTAATCCTAAACCTACTACTCATCTAGTCCCAGTCCAGACTTTAGTCTGTTCCTGCCCACACACACACACACACACACACACACACCCTAATCAAGGTTGAGCGCCTGTGCAGCACTGGGAGGATTACTGCTGAAGGTCACACTGCTTACACATAACACACTTTTGCACAGTGCTTACACACACACACACACACACACACACACACACCATTTACTGTTCGCAGAGGGTCACAATTGCACTAATCTACCTGTGGATGTATCACAGTACCATAGTGGGCCCTATAACAATCCCAACACATTAAGCAG
>PYXC01001404.1:105000-107500 GCA_015244755.2 Tenualosa ilisha | reverse complement strand
TGTTGAATACTAATGGATCTCAGTGTGTGTGTGTGTGTGTGTGTGTGTGTGTGTGTGTGTGTGTGTGTGTGTGTGTGTGTGTGTGTGTGTGTGTGTGTGTGTCTGAAGTCAGTCTCTCGTGTTGGTTAAGGGAAACTCATTATGTGGTTGAGCAGGAGAATCAGAGACGGGTTAAAAGTTAAGTAGAGAGGGCATGGTCATTTCGAGGGTGTGTGTGTGTGTGTGTGTGTGTGTGTGTGTGTGTGCGTGCCCAATAGGAGGCTGTCGGGGGAGTTTACACCGGTTTTGTGTGTGTGTGCCCAATGAGAGGCTTTTGGAAGGGGGGTTGTAATGGTTAAAGGAGACGTGTGTGTGTGTGTTGTAGATCATCTGGGGGTCTGAGGCGTTTATAGCCCAGGCCTGAGGTCCTCTGTCACTCTCCCAATGGAGTGTTGAATGACTCCTGTCCACTTCACTCACAGAAGATCTTGACCTGCCGCTACCTCTTCAAACACACCATTCCCTTCCACCTCTTCAAACACACCTTTCCCTCCCTTCCCCTCCCTTCATTCATTCATTCATGCAGCAGATGTTTCTTGTTCAAAGCGACTGAACTTACTGTACCGGCGAGGCAGGCGATGGGACAGCTATTTGTCAGTCTCAGGTCCTTTGGGAAGCAACCTTGTGGCCTAGGTGGCACAGAGTTGATACAGATATGGTACAGAGTCGGCAGACAGATGAAAAGCTGGGATAGTACATGTATATGGGGACATGTATATAGGAACATGTGTATGGGGAAATGTATGTAGGGACATGTATATGGGGAAATGTATGTAGGGACATGTATATGGGGAAATGTATGTAGGGACATGTATATGGGGAAATGTATATAGGGACATGTGTATGGGGACATGTATATAGGGACATGTATATGAGCCCCTAACATTATTCTTTTAGGACAGAAAGGAATCATTTTTCTAACTTAATGCAACATCTGTGAGAAGCATGACCTCATGTGACCTAAGTGTGACCTGCCTTATCAGGGGCGTTAGAACTTTCCTTCTCTAATCAGGATTCGGGAGCACAAGCCTCTCGTGTGAAGGGGTGTCTGGTGTGCGCTGACGAGCTGCTGTTGTAGTACAATGCAGGCTCAGAGAAATAGTGTCATCCAAGAGCCCTTTGAAACGCTCCTTTGTTTTCATTTACTCTGGACAAGACAAGTGTCTTTGTGTTTGTCTTAATACAGCGCAGTTGGAGTGTGTGTGTGTGTGTGTGTGTGTGTGTGTGTGTGTGCGTGCGTGCATGTGTTGGCATGGGCCTAGAGCAGGCTGTGATGCCAGACTCAGATGCAGATGTTGTCCATGGTCATAATGAGTGTGTGACAGGTCTGTTTGTAGAGAAGTCAGAGAAGGGATGCATGGAGAAAACTGATTTTTCACACACTAACACACACACACACACACACACACACACACAGACACATACTCACACTCACACACACACACACTCACACAAACACACAGGCATGCAAAAGCATGATGCGTTTGTGTTAAAGGAGGAACTTAGGTTGTTGAATGGATGTTTCTCGATAGGGTCCCCCACGAGAGCCCTGTGTGGTGCTGTGTCTCTCTGATTTTACACCCTTTCTTTCTTTCTTTCTTTCTTTCTTTCTTTCTTTCTTTCCTTCCCTCCTCTGTTCTTGGTTGTGTGCCTCTTCTCTCCAAGACTGTGTCTCGCACCCATGCCAATCTCTTTCTTTCTTTCTTTCTTTCTTTCTTTCTGTCATTCATTATTTCTTTCTTTTCCTCTTCTGTGCCATGCTTCCTAAGAGTGCTCTATCTCTCTCTCACCCCTGCCTCTCTCCCTCCATCCTCTTCCTTTCCTCCCATTTTCCAGTCTTGTAATGTAGTTTGCATGACCTCCCCCACCCCCCTCTCTCTCCCTTTCTCCACATCTCCATCTGGTTTCTTTTGTCATGCCCTACACTCTGATGGTATGTCAGGTCATACCAGAGCAACGGCAGCCCATAATACTCCCAAATATTAACCCCCAGATGTAATGTGACCCCACTGTTCAACCCCACTCCCACCCCATTTCCTCCTGTCCTTAGATTAATGCACCTCTGGCCCAGTTGGTGCTGACCAGACCACAAGGTGCTCTTTCCCCCCACATGTTAGCAAGCTGGTGATGCTGCAGCTGTGTGTGTGTGTGTGTGTGTGTGTGTGTGTGTGTGTGTGTGTGTGTGTGTGTGTGTGTGTGCGTGTGTGTGCGCACGCACGTGTGTGTGTGTGTGTGTGTGTGTGTGTGTGTGTGTGTGTGTGTGTGCGCACGCGCGTGTGTGTGTGTGTGTGTGTGTGTGTGTGTGGCGTGTGGTGCAAGGCCACACATTGACCCCTTTTCACCAGCATCGTGATGATTTATTCTAAAACACCCCTGAGATGCAAGGGGAGGGTGGGCCTGAATGTTAGGGGTTAGGCAAAGTTTAGCAACCGGTGGGCTATGTTTGTGTTCCAGTGGGAGG
>PYXC01001404.1:100000-102500 GCA_015244755.2 Tenualosa ilisha | reverse complement strand
TGTGGAGGAGAACAGTCGCTCCAAGCGGGAGGGGATCTTCCATGACGACGAGTGCATCGTCCGCATCAACAACACCGAACTCATGGACAAAACGTTTGGCCCAGTAAGCGCGCACACACACACACACACACACACACACACACACACACACACACACACACACACATACACACACACAATGATTTTATAAGTTATATTCTAGTATAGAAGCCTATGGAGCGGATATTTAGTTGTAGTTGTAGTATAGAAGTCTATGGAGCGGATATTTAGTTATAGTTGTAGAATAGAAGTCTATGGAGCGGATATTTAGTATAGTTGTAGAATAGAAGTCTATGGAGTGGATATTTAATTATAGTTGTAGAATAGAAGTCTATGGAGTGGATATTTAGTTATAGTTGTTGTATAGAAGTCTATGGAGCAGATATTTTATCAGCTAGTGTGGTTCGTTGCTAGTTAGGACTCTCTCTTCTTCCCTTTATGTTCTCTCTCTCTCTCTCCTCTCTCTCTCTCTCTCTCTCTCTCTCTCTCTCGTGTCTGTCACTCACTCCCTCACTTTGTTAACTGGTCTGTCCATCTGTCCATCCTTTTGTCTTTCTCTTTATTTTTGTTTTTTTCTGCCCCTCCCTTCAGTCTGTGTGTCAGTGCCATGAAAATAGACAGTCTGTCCTGAGTCCATTGTTTCAGAGATGCCAACTCCCTCTGCTTGTTTGTGTATCTTGAACCAAGTTCTCTGCCTCTCCCTTGCACTCTCTCTCTCCATCTCTCTCTCTTTTGCTCTCTCTCTATCTATCTATCTATCTATCTCTCACACACAGGCATATTTTTTTTCAAATTATTTATTTATTTATTTATTTATTTTTGTGGGGAAAATAGTGTAGTGCACTTTTCTCACATGTTTTGGCAGTCCCCTTGCAAGTGTGTGTGTGTGTGTGTGTGTGTGTGTGTGTGTGTGTGTGTGTGTGTGTGTGTGTGTGTGTGTGTGTACACGCATGTGCTCGACCACCAGCAGTGATCACAAGATGGCACCCAGCACTGTGTTTGTCTTTGGTGTTTTATGCAAGAGAAGTCACAAAAGAGACTCTGACTGATTAGACATTCAAGTGTTTATTTGGCGTTTCAGTTCACCTCCGGTGTACGACTAAAGAAGAACTCTGGCCCCAAAATGGCATTAGCTACGTTTAGTTATGGTCACTCCAGGGTTAAACACTCATCGTTGCCTTTGCCACAGACCAGCATTCCATTAATGACTTTTAAGTGCCCTCTCTGGTATGAACTTCCCAGGAAGTCGGAGGTGCAGATATGTCATCTCTTTAAACCGTGCCTCTTGACAAATGGAGGGACACAAAGTCGTTTTCCAAAGTACAAACCCAATAGCCATTTGTCTTAATCTTTTTAACCAGCGCCTAAGATGGATGGCCTTGCTTTTGCGAATTGAATTAGAGTTAACTAATATGAGTTTAAGAGACGGCTCTGCCATTTGTTTGGACCAGGCCTCATCAGTCTTGGCTCTGTAATCAGCCCAAATTACTGTCCTCCGCCATAATGGGTCTTATCTTGTGCAAATGACAACCGGTCATGTGTGGATCAGGAGCGGAGCTGGCCCGTACCTGGGCCGCGTCTGCCACATCTGAGGCGGATCACAGCCGGATCTGCAGTACTGCTAGCTTCGCTCTGGCTGTGTGAAAACAAACAGGCTGTTTAGTCCCTCAGGTGATTAGGTATCCTGCTTAGACAACTGCTCTGAGGGAGATGACAGGTAAATTATAGGGATGCAGTACTGAGTATGTGGCATCTTAAGTGTATCTATACTAGGGTATGCTCTGCAGTAATGAAGTTATGCTGAAGTACAAGTAATGATCAAGTTATATATGTAAACTTTACTCATGTATGTTAAAGTCATGTATGTAAACTTTAGTCTTGTGTGTTCTGTTTCCTTAAGTGTCTGCCAAGGAACCATAACCATAAGGCAGGCATCTTTAGTGCTAGGATGTGTTTTGCGGTAACAAATACGGGCTGCGTAGTGGTGGGGTGATCTGGTTTATGTGGAGTGTTCAGTTCAGCTACAAGTAGAGTGTGCTATGCAATGCAGTGCAGTGCAGTGTAGTGCTATCTTAGCATGAGCAAATCCTATTTTAACCAGTGCAGACTAAGCTAAATGATAACTTGCGTGTCTGTACCTCAAACTTAATGTAAATTGGAGTGCACATTCTGTTTCTCGTAACAAACGAATGTAGTCAGGTAGTCAATTAATCATTTGACAAATTGAAAATCATTCAAAGGATGACAGTGTAGTCCAGAGTGCAGTAGAGCATATGCTAATCATTTTCTTCTCATACATATTCGTGTGTGTGTGTGCATATGTGTGTGTGTGTGTGTGTGCGCGTGCATGTGTGTTTGTGTGCGCGTGTGCTTGTGTACGTGCTTGTGTGTGCACTTGTGTGTGCGTGCGTGCACGTGTTTTATGCAGGTCTCAGGAAGTCTTCCGGCAGGCCATGCGCTC
>PYXC01001404.1:87500-95000 GCA_015244755.2 Tenualosa ilisha | reverse complement strand
TAAAGGGTCTCGTTCCCTGTGTGAGTGACGTGCTCTTGTATTTAGATTGAGTGGCGCTGAGGTAATTGATTTTTGGCACTACAGGCAGGATCTCATTGCAAAGCCATCAAATCCACTATTTGCATCCCCATCAATCCTGTCTAAATAATGACGCCCGGTGCCCTGGTGTGCATGCACATAGATAAAAGACTTGACTTTGAGCTTGCAAATGAAATCATTTCAATCTTTCTGAATGGCGGTTTTCAATATGGCCCGTCTCCCGCTCATACGTGTGTGTGTGTGTGTGTGTGTGTGTGTGTGTGTGTGTGTGTGTGTGTGTGTTTAAAAATATATGTGGTCTTGAATTGTTTTAATAATAATTTCAATTTAAATGCATTTAAGCTAAAGTGTTTGTGTATTGATCTGTATAGATGTGCATCTGCATTAATGACTACATGAAGATGCATGTGCTGGTTTTTATTTGTGTGTGTGTGGTGTGTGTGTGTGTGTGTGTGTGTGTGTGTGTGTGTGTGTGTGTGTGTGTGTGTGTGTGTGCGCGTGTGCGCGTGTTTAGGTGAACGGCGTGGACATCACGGGTCGGACTCAGGAGGAGCTGGTAGCCATGCTACGCAGCACCAAACAGGGCGAGTGTGTGTCCCTTGTGGTGTCCAGACAGGAGGAGATGTTCCTGCCGCGGGAGCTGGTAAGGGTCCTCTCCATCTGAGACTTGTCCACCCTCAGCCGTCGCACAACACACCCCGTCCACCACAACACACACTACAGCCACTGCAACACACTCCCCACTGACCCAGCTGTCCTCACCAGTCTTCAGCAGACAGCTTCCACCTCATCCCCAGGCTTTTCCAGACCTCACCAGCCGATCACAGACACTTCCCAGCCCTCACTGTCCCATACAGTCTCTCTCCAGTCTCTCCTGTCCTCTCCTGGTGTTGACCTCGATGTGTGCACTTTTTCTACTTCACCGGAATCTTCCAGAACTTTCATCTATTTATTTATTTAACCAACGAATTAATCAATCAATCGCTCTCTCCATGGTGTTCTAGAATCTGATTGGCTCTCTTGTAGAATCTGCTTCAGTCTCTTCTAGAATCTTCACCAGTGTTCTGTAGTAGTCCTCTGCAGTCCTGCTGTTTCCCATTGCCTCGCCACTGTCTCAGGGTTTCATGGGCTTAATGAATGATCTGGCTAATAAACTAATAAAGCTGTTGTCTCATCACGCTGACTCCTACTCTGTCTAACCTCTCTGTGGTCTCTTATTTCCTGTCGTGAATGGTGTCTTTCTTGCATGCTCACTGAATACATTTTCACTAGCACATAGGCTACTTATGCATGTGCTCACAGACTCATAAGTTTATTTTTTTATATTAATATATTTTTTAACAACAGTCATTGTGTTAATGTGGTCAGGGAAACACACATGTGTGTACACACACACACACACACACACGCGCTGACATGTGCAACACACAAGCAGAAGGACACACTCTGCATGCTTCGAGAGGTCCAATGTTTGCACAGTAAGTCATACATCTTGTGTGTCAGCTTGTTTGTGGAAGAACAATGATGTGCTGTTTCAGGTAAGGAGCCATCTCCTCATATGTAAACACACACACACACGTGCACGTGTGCTTGGAAACGGCCCTCGCAAGCCTTAGCTTCCTCTTGACCCATTCTGTGCACACATACACACACACACGCTCCTTCTCTCTCCCTCACACACACACATACACACACACACACACACACGCCATTTGATTATACAGATGCACAGACATTCCTACACTCATGTTGGTGTGTCTGTTTATTTTAGTCTGTCTCCAGCAACAGTGGTTGTGTGTCCTTTACTTTAAACATAATTAATTTACACAACTGAACACTGCAATAGCTCTCTCTCTCTCACTCTCTCTCTCTCTCTCTCACTCTCTCTCTCTCTCTCTCTCTTTCTCCCTCTCTTTCTCCTCCTCCCCCCCTTCACACACTCATTCACACACACACTGATGAATAAGTTTCTATCTGTCTGACTTTTGCGTCACTTTGTATTGCCTGCCTGCCCACACAGTAGTGCCTGCATGCCAGCGGAGATGAGATGCTCTGGTACTGTAAATCACAGGCAGTGGACGGATATGAATCGATTCTGTTCCAGGTCTTTTAGTGGACATTAATATGATATGTGGGTCACTGCATTAGTCTGTAGGGTGGTCATTTAAAAGAGCGGGTCGCGCTCACAGCTCACGTTCCCGCCTTCCTTCCCAAGGTTCCTCATTGAGTTGCATGGACTCTCCCTCTCCAAGGTCAACGCCAAACTCAGGTCATGGCCAAGTGACCTTGAGCTGTCTGCAATGGATTCTGGCTGTCAGATAAAAATACATGCTGGAATTTGTATCAAGGTCCACACTTGTGTGTGTGTGTGTGTGTTTGAGAAGCTGTGTGTGTGGGAGGAAGATACTTATTATGTGTTTGAGATTAAGAGCATGTGTGTGCGTCCTTGTGTCCTTGTGAATGTCATGTCAGCTGTCTTGGAAGGGGGGCTGAGGCGGGATTTGTGTCATCTTTTGGGCGAGGTCGCCATGGAGATGGCCATGGGGAGAGGATGTCCAGCACTTCCTCTTTCCTGCCGGCCTCGCTAACACTAGCACGCTAGCAAACAAGCAAGCAATGCGCTTTCATGCTGGCAAAGACTCCTGGGGGAAGCACTGACCAGATTCACTCTGTTCTCCTCCTCTCCTCTCCTCTTCCTCCTCCTCCTCATCCTCCTCTCCTCCCTTCCTCTCCTCCTCCCTCACCCGTCCATCGTCCTTTGAGTGTTTTGTTTCCTGATGCACTGAGTGACCTCAGGGCAGCACTGGTGTGTTGCTGTTCTCACTATCAAAATACACACACACACACACACACACGCCTTTACAGATACACAAATCTATACACATGTCCAGCCTTCCGCCCTTTCCGTTTCTTTGTTTCCTGGCTCTCTTATGTACTCATCTGACTCGTGTGTGTGTGCGTGTGCGTGTGTGTGTTTGGCTGTGCTACATTGTCTCAGGATATAAGACATTGTGTGCCGGGGAGTAAAACCCTCTCATACAGGCTCCCTTGCACAGGTTGTCATTGATGACCACTTGGACAGGAAACATTGCAGAATTCCTCTCTCCCGCTCTCTCTCATGCACACACACACAATCACTCATTTTCACACAAACACATGAACACACACACTCTCTCTCTCCCTTTTTTTTCCATTTTCTCACACGTACACACTCTCTCTCACTCTCTCATTCTCATTTTCACACACACACACACACACATTTGCACACATCTGCGTATCCTCCCTTCCTGTCTGCACATAGCTCCCCATCTCTCCTGCCCTCCTCTCGTTTTCCACTGCATGTCATTTCTTTCTGCCTCTGTCAGCACTGTCTCAAAATAACACACTCCTGAGAAAAAAAAACTCTAGCATTTGCCCCGTAACCATGGCGATGGCACCAAAAATGAAAGCCGACCCTGGTACTAACACACACACACGCACACACACACACACACACTCCCTGGGCCCCTTTCACCTCTACAAGGAAATGGATGCTCTGACCTTCTTTGTGTCCCCATCAGTGAATTTATTTAGACAAACGACTGCAAAGCGCACACAGGATCTGGGCCGCTTCGATGAGTGAGTGGTGTGTGTGTGTGTGTGTGAGAGAGAGAGAGAGAAGCTGGTAAGTGATAAATAGTGTAGTTAGGTCTGAAATAATATATGGAAGTAAGTGTGTGTTTGTTTATAGATGTGTGTGTGTGCAGCGACGCTGCTAGAAATTTTGGGCCCTATCACAGAAAATTATTTTGGGCCTCCCAAACATTGATTATAATAGTAAAATGTTCTCTAGGGCCCCCTATCAGCGCCAGGCCCTTGGAATCGTCCTAACTCCCCCCCGGTAGCGCCCCTGTGTGTGTGTGTGTGTGTGTGTGTGTGATTAGTTAGGTGGACTCTGAAGCCTTTTGAAGGTGTGTGAAGGTGATAAGTGAGAAATAATGTATTTAGGTGGGAAGTCATGTATGAGAGTGTGTGTGTATGTGTGTGTGTGTGTGTGCACTGCACTGGAGACTGTGTTGCTTTAAAATTCTGATCTGTGTGTTTGTGGTGTGAGAGCTGGTGGCCTTTTGAAGTATTCCGTCTACATAAATAGACACATACACAAGTACAGCTACTCTCTTCTTTTTCACTGTGTGTGTGTGTGTGTGTGAGGGAGGGAGAGAGACAGAGAGATGGAGACACTGCCTCAGAGAAATTACATAGTTCTGTTGAGGGAGGGAAATGCAGAGGTTTCCCACACACTCCTGGTGTGTGTGTGTGTGTGTGACTGTGTAAATATGGTGTTAAATGTTCTAACTGTTCCAGTTCCATATAAAGTCTGGAATGGCACTGTTCACACATGGAGCCCCTGGAGGTGAAGACAGAGGGCTTGACATTCACATGGATCACACACACATACACACACACACTCCACACTCATCACCACATCACTCATATCACTACTCACTGTGTGAGAGTGAGCTATACTTCTCTTTTATAAACACTCCCTAGATCTTTCTCGTCACACACATAGACACACACACACACAGACACACACACACACATACTGAATGCACACACTCACTCATCAGAATAGATTTCATTTTTCGTCCCACTGTGTGAGAAAGGGAATTGTGATTCTCCCTCACTCTTTTCATCATTCTGTCATAACACAGAGAGAGACGCTCTGTCTCTCTCCCTCAAACACACACACACACACACACACACAGACTGTCCATTAGCAGGGGCATGTATCATCTTCAATGGTGCGTCTCATTCTCCTCAGTAAACATGAGCTAATGCAGCAGCATCGCCGCTGTTTGACCACAGACTAAACTGTTAGACGCCTAGCGCCCTAGTGTGTGTGTGTGTGTGTGTGTGTGTGTGTGTGTGTGTGTGTGTGTGTGTGTGTGTGTGTGTGTGTGTGTGTGTGTGTGGGTGTGGTGTGGGTGTGTGTGTGTGGGGCGGTCACTGTGTGTGTGTGAATTTAAGTGGGATCAGATGGAGAGGTACGCTCTCTGCTCACCACTCTCTAACACACCTCAGTACCTCATACTTGGACACATACAGCAATCTCTAGTATCGGTGACACACACACATAATACAAAACACACACACCAACCCAAACATAATCAGACGCATAAAATTATTATGTAAGCTTCCAAGGCACTCAATTATCCATAGTGTGTGTGTGTGTGTGTGTGTGTGCATGTGTGTGCGCATGGTTGTTGACACCTCTTGTCCTGTTATTGTCAGGAAGTGATTCTCCAGCTGCTCATTACAGCATTACCAGCTGTGTGTTCATGTCTACACTCACACAGGATCAGGACCAACCAGTTAACCTCTCTAGCCACTATACTTTCAAAAGTGTGTGTGTTAATGTGTGTGTGTGTGTGTTTATAATTGAGAGGTACGGAGCTGAGATTGACATTCCAGTGGCATGTTTACAATAAGCTGTGTGTGTGTGTGTGTGTGTGTGGTGTGTGTGTGTGTGTGTGTGTGTGTGTGTGTGTGTGTGTGTGTGTGTGTGTGTGTGTGTGTGTGTGTGTGTGTGTGCGCGCACGAGTGCAAGCACTGATATGTGGGTATTGAAACTGTAGTCTTTAGAAAATTGCCCAGAGGCTGAGACAGTCTTAGAGAGGAAAGGCTGTTGGTGAAAAGGAGAGGAAGACGGAGGAAAGAAAATTAGACTGAAGAAATAAAGAAAGAGAAGAATGCAAGGATTAAAGAAACAGACAGAGAGAGAGAGAGAGACAGAGAGAAAAGTGCGTCCCCCTCTGACAAAGGGAGGCAAAGACAAAAGCATGTCCATGGAGAGGGAGAAACCTTATTTGCTGAATGCATTTCTACTTAAAGAAGAGACGGGGTGGGAAAGAAGAATGAAGAGGAATCTGCTCTCTACTTCTCACAGTCCCTTGCTGCACTCAGGCACAGTTCATCACCTTGATCACAAAGAAGCTAAACGCTGCTGTGATGCTAGTTTATGATTCCCTCAGGCTTGAACAATAGAAATTCATGCTAGGAAGCTAACCGCTACAGACACTAGCTTCACATTCCCTCTAGACACGTGTCCCTCTAGCATATATTGTGAGCATGCTGGCAAGGATGCTAAATGCTACCGATGCTCACCTTAGCTTCTCTGACATGCGTTTTGACTGATTCAACCAGCCAGGAAGCTAAATGCTGCAGGAACTGGCTTCAGATTCACTCCTGAGGCTTAGAGGAATTTTTGAAAGACAGGATGAGAATATTAGAGGGTAGAGAGGGAGAGAAACAGAATGAAAGAGGAGAGGCAGAAAGAACAACTGAGTAGGAGTAAATGATAATAGAAAAGAGAACCTGGAGTTCAGTGTTCGTGCTATTGGATCCCTGGAGTGTGTGTGTGTGTGTGTCTAAGAGAGAGAGATGGGGGGGGGGGGATCACACAGCTGCTGTGTGTGTGTCTGATGTTTGGTGTTTGTTTCAGGAATAAAGCACCCTGGGTATTTCAATCCCCTAAGATGAGCAGCCAGTGAAAGAGACTTAAAAGACTTAAGACCCGCACCATATTTCAAATGCCACACACAAACACTCACACACACACACACACACAAACAGAGATAAAGATGGACAGATAAAAAATGCACAGGAAAAATAATCTGTCATACTAAACACACATCAAAATTTAAACGTCACACACACAAATATATCAGCAATGTGTGTAGACCATCTTCATGGTGTGCTAAGGAAGACTAATACTGTGTGTGTGTGTGTGTGTGTGTGTGTGTGTGTGTGTGTCTGAGACCACATGAAGAGATGAAACCTTAATGGTAACATTAGATTTAATTCCCTCCAACAAAAGGGTCACAAAAGGAAAGCTCATTTCATTTGAGTCTGTCTTCTCCTCCAGTGTCTTGCTATCAGTAGTGACAGGATTAAACAGACACACACACACACACACACACACACACACACACACACCACATAACAACAGGAAAGGCCCCTTGTTATCCAACACCATATACCTCAAACACTTGAACACTCGAACACACACACGTACCACATAATGTCAGTTGTTATCCCACTTCCTATACTTCACGCGCCCACCCACACACACACACACACCCACACACACATAGACACACACACACACACACGCACACACACACGCATGCTGCGTGTACTTGAACAGATGCAGGGGCCCTTCATTATTGGGATCTCCGGTAATAGGAGCGCTGATAAGCTCCCAGCAGCACTCCTGCCTTATCTCTGCCTGCGAGGGGGCAGGATTGGGCCAGGCATTGTGTGGACGCCCGTGGCGGGGTCCTTACAAGGCTCGGGGGGGTCCTTAGGAAGCGGGGGCCTGGGATTCAGACGCAGCGTGGCTATACAGCTAATCTCCTCTGCAGACTTCCAGTGCCGACCTGCATTGCTTCCTCTATGGGGGCTTTGCTTTGATGTGCT
>PYXC01001404.1:72500-82500 GCA_015244755.2 Tenualosa ilisha | reverse complement strand
CACACTCTCCCTCTCTTTCTTTCTCACTCTCTCTCACTCTCTCTCTCTCACACACACTCTCTCTCTCTCACTCTCTCTGTCTCACACACACTCTCTCTCTCTCTCTCTCTCTCACTCTCTCTCTCTCTCTCTCACTCTCTCGCACTCTCTCTCTGTGCATGTAGAGACCAAGGGTAAGGCAGGGACAGACCTTTTCCAGTAGGAAAGGAAGCAAAAAAAATCAATTTAACATTTTTAATGTAAAAATAATATCAAAACAGGACAATGTTCCCACCACATTCACCACACACTTGTCCTCACCCACTTTGCAGGTCAACAAGCGTACAAGTGAACAAATCACTTTTCTGACGATGCTCTCACACACATTAAAAAAAGTACACTGTAATCCGCAGAGTTGGCAAAACGGAGACCGGGGGCAAAGAGCGGCACCATGTAAGGCACAAGGCTTCCTCCAAGTTCACACGATTGCCACGTGTATTTTTTTAATATCTGTTTATTTTCTTTAAGCAGTAATATACAACTTAGATTAGAACTTGCGACTCCCTATCGGCTGTCGTCTCTATGATAACGGCAATAATTATACCCCTTCAGTGGCTTCCTGCTCTTTGCACTCTAAATGCAACACGCCACAACCAAACGATGCTGTCAAATCCTCAATAAACTATCTGTAATTCTAAGCAAGTAAAAAATTGTCACTGAGTTGTTACTGTACAGATATCATACGTGTGTTAGTTAGCTAATAAAAACCCAATTCCAGATAAGTTGGGACACCAGGTAAAATGTCATTAAAAACGAAATATTATTATTTTCAAAACATGAAAGCCATTCATTTGATAGAGACTAGTGCAAAGTCAACTTATCAACTCTTAAAACTGCGGAAGATTATGTCAAAAAAAAGTCATGACAGGGCCAGTAAAAGGCTGTCAAAGTTGAATAATGCTGAAAACAGCACAAGGGAGAACATTTCAAAACGAATTATATTAACTAATGACATGAACGTGTACATAAAAGACCATCACAGAGAGGCCAACTACCTCAGAATTAAGGATGTGGAGTAATTCATTACTTATTTATTGAATTTTTATTTTTTTTTACAATTTATTGCTTTTATTTAAGATCTAATTCTCTAATAAAAAAAAACATTGTATGCGTTCATGAGCTTATACAATGACCATTGCCTATGAACACACTTTGACACTCCAACCATGAATGCTGGTGAAAAGAAGACAGCACATTTAGGCCTGATACAGAGGTTTGGCAGCCTTGTTTGGGTCCAAGCTCTTTTGAGATGAACCCAGAGGACATGGTGCAACAACAAGTGACAATCTGTCATGGAGTCTTCCATCCTCCGGGCTACAGAGGAGATGAAGCATCCTACTTTTTTTTTTCTGGTCATTCACAAGAGCGTATCTCTGGTGGTATGGGGGGGCAGTAGTGCCTTTAGTGACTTCTGATTCATCCAAATTTCAGTCAAAATTAATGCTGAATGATATATAGACTTTAACAGCTTAAGCAATAACCCTCAGCAATTACCCAAACCCTAAGAGTGGTAGAGTGATGGGTCACTGTCTGTATTAGCTAATAGTGAGTGAGTGTGAACATACAGGTTTATGTGTTGCCTATTGTACAACTTACTAGTGCTAACTGAGAAATCTGAAAACTGAGAAACAAATACGGTATATTGGTAGGTGCAACGAGTATTAAATTCATCTCCTCTCCCTTTCTCTCCTCTCCTCTCTTCTCCTCTCCTCTTCTCTCCTCTTCTCTCCTCTCCCCTCCCCTCCACTCCCCTCCACTCCCCTCCTCTCCTCTCTCTCACACTTGAAGGTCTCCTTTGTACCCCTCCCACCTGTGGCTACCTGCTCCCCTTCGCTCAGCTAATATAATAGGACACACACACACACACACACACACCTACACACCTTTCTGTCCTGAAGGTCTCCAATGCACCTCTCCCACCTGTATCTCCCTCCACCCTCTGTCTCAGAAAATCAGCACATTTTATTCAGTCCGCCGCTCTCCTCTTTTTCACACCTGCTTTTCTTCTCTCTCTCTCTCTCTCTCTCTCTCTCTCTCTCTCTTTCTATCTATCTCTCTCTTGCTCTTTCATTGTAAAATAAGTCAAATAAGTCTGGATTCTGAACCCACATGCTCACACTCATTACCGGTGCCGTTGCCCTGGAGATGGAAGATTGGGGGAGACCTCTTTCCTTTCTTTTCTTTTGGATGCTGTCATTATTTTAATAGCTCTCTCTCTCTCGCTCTCTCTTTCTCTCTCTCTCTCTCTCTCTCTCTCTCTCTCTCTCTCTCTCTCTCTCTCGCTCTCTCTCTCTCTATCACTCTCACTCACTCACTCTTTCGCTCTCTCACTCATTCACTCTTTCTCTCTTTCTCAGCCTCTATGCCCTCTGCTTTGCCTGTCTCTCTCATCTCAAAACCAAATCTCTCACTCTCTCCAAAATGTGAATGTGAGTGCAGGTCATTTTGTGGACATTATTGAGAAGAAAGTAAGTGTGTGTGTGTATGTCTGTGTGTGAGTGTGATTTCTCTCTCATTCGAATACCCCGCATTTGCTGTGTTCTTTTCATGTTCAAATAAAATGACCTTTTCATTTCTCCCTCCATCTGCCTGTACCCCACCATCTCTCATTCTCTGTCTCTCCCCCTCTCTCCCCCCAATTCTATCTACCCTGCATTTCGTCCTTTTATCTTGGCCACCTAGGGGTGTGTGTGTGTGTCTGTGTGTGTGTGTGTGTGTGTGTGTGTGTGTGTGTGTGTGTGTGTGTCTGTCTGTCTGTCTGTCTGTCTGTGTGTGTGTGTATATGTGTCTGTGTGTGAGTGTGTGTGTGTGTGTGTGTGTGTGTCTGTCTGTCTGTCTGTGTGTGTGTGTGTGTGTGTGTGTGTCTGCGTGTGAGTGTGTGTCTGTGTCTGTGCGTGTGTGTCTGTGTGTGGGTGTGTGTGTGTGTGTGCACGTGTGTGTCCTACCACTGCAATCTTTCTTATGTGTTATCTGTCATTATTTCTGTGCATTGTCCTCTGTTCCCAAGTCATTTGTTCATGGTGTCCAATATACATCATCTGTCTTAGAGATGCATATGATCAGAACTGTGCTCATGATTCATTCTTTCTTTGTCCCCCCTCTCCCTCGCTCCAATAGAAAGAGGAGGTCTCTCGCCCGGTGCTGTGTGAGGATGGGAAGGAGCAGCTAATGTTTGAGGTGCCCCTGAATGACTCTGGCTCGGCTGGTCTAGGGGTCAGCCTGAAGGGCAACAAGGCCCGTGACACCGGGGAGGACCTGGGCATCTTCATCAAGTCCATCATCCATGGAGGAGCCGCCTATAAGGTGTGTATATACACACACACACACACACACACACACACACATACATACAAACATTCACAAACACACTCACACAGTAATGAGAACATGCCCATCTTCATTAAGCCAGTAATCAATAGAGGAGCTGTTTATAGGCACACACACACATACACACACAGAGAAGACAGGACTTGGGTATCTCAATTAAGTCTATTATCCACAGAGGAATTGTTTAGATGGTAGACATACACACACACACACACACACACACACACACACTCATCTGCGGCTGTTGTTGGCATGTGTGCCTGTTCCCTTGACCCTTACCCTAAAGTGACCCCTGCTCCGCTGCGCTACTGTGGATTCTGTGAGTTCAAAGGTCACCTCTCTCATTCAGCCAAAGTGACCACTTTCACTACAGCCATTAAGAGGTGAATAGAGGCCCTGAGGCCTAAAGTTCAAGACCTCCCTCACTCCTTTCACTCTCTCTCTATCTCGATCTTTCTCTCTCGTATTTTCTCTCTCTATCTATCTCCCTCCTTCACTCTTGCTCTCTTTCTCTCTCTCTCCCTCTCCCTCACCTCTCTGTCTCTACCCCTCTATCTGTCCACTGCAGCTGCATCACTGCCACTCTTCTGATCTCACCAGTATTCATCCTTTCTTTTATCTCTCACTTTTTTTTGTCTCTCTCTGTCTCTCTATCTCTTCCACTCTGTCATCTCCAGCTGTCTCCTTTTGAATCCTCTCTTCTCGCTATTGTTCATCCTGTCTTTAATCTCTCTCTCCATCCCATTTCTCTGTCACTCTCTCCTCATTGACCCCTAGGCTTTGTAGAATGATGTGCCCGTAAGTAGCTATTGTTACCTTCAAAGCGTGCAGGCTTACTTTAATGATGGATGTCAATCACATAGCTCTTCGTATCCTCAGTTATTGTCATGCCATATTAAGAGTCCCATTCAGGCGTGGAGACACTTCATATTCCCTGAAGATATGGCTGCATCGAGGAGGATTTGAGAGACAAGAGGTGCTTTAATTTAGTGACCTAATCGTTTGCAGCCTTCACAGGCTGCCATCCATTGTGCGTGGATCAGACCTCAGCCTCTTTTGGGGCCTGGAGCGAGAGCACCCCTGTAATGTCAGACAGCCCACCATTGAGGCTTAGACCAGAGACCTGCGTCTGATGCAGTGGCAAGGACTAGACTAAGCTCGAGGATCTAGCCAGACCTACACCAGATCACAGCTGGATCTAACCCAGATCTATGCCAGATCAGAGACATATCTGCACCAGCCTGCATGGCCATGTCTTCCTATGCACTTCCACTTGATTATCATGTCCCTACAGTGCTAGTCTGGATTTGAGCCCACTGAGATGTTGGCTTAGGAGGTGTTTTAACCTGTCCAATCAACGAACAGAGGGAGGTGTTGTGAATGCAGAGCTAGAATCAGTCAAGGCAGGCTGTCACTCAAGGGTTGATACAATCTTTTTAAACTTAAACACCATCAGCAAGCAATCAAATCTCACTGTCGAATGTCCAGACCTTCTGTACGAAACAAAATGGAGAACGAGGGGCTGGCTTTATTACTAGGCTATATCTGCACCTGGTCACAACCAGATCTGCACCAGATATTGGGGGTGTGATTGTCCCCAACTGTCCAGTTGTCAGTGGTGGAAAGAGAGGAGTTCTCTGTGACTTTTTCATCTCCTGTCTTCTCTTATCCTCTCTCTATCAGACACGCTTATCCATACTGCTTCTTCCCTTTACTTCTCTCTCTCTCTCTGTCTCTCTCTCTCTCTCTGTCTCTGTTTGTCTGTCTGTCTCTCCCTCTCCCTTTCTTTCTCTCCCTCTGTATATTTGAGTGCTTTAGTGTGTGAACATGTCAGTGACTACTCCACTGTAGAGTGTTCATGTTTGAGAAGATCTGTGTGTGTGTGTGTGTGTCCTTTTACCATTCTCTTCAGATCAGACATATGGTGTGTGTTCACATATGACTGTATGGTATATATTGGGAAGACATAGGTCGCATATCCACACATTCCTGCTAGACAAATGAGAGAATGGAGTTTAATCATGTGCGAAAAGCACAGAGACTCTCCAAATCACCTCCATTCAAAGCTGTCAGCCCTCCCCAATCAAATCACCAGCACACCTGCCTCTGCGCACACAGCCTACCCAGAATTCACGATGGAACTTGTGAAGTGGTGTAACACGCGCTACATCGGTGGCATACCTGGGGGTTCTGGTTTAGCCATTTGGACCCTACCCAACCATACTCAAACCCTCCACCAAAACCACCCTGACCCACACAAGCACCTCCACCAGTGTGCAGGCCTCCTGGTCTGTGCAGCCTCCCTAGAAGTCACAGTGGAGCTGGTGGAGTATCGTAGTGTGGCACTCGCTAAACCGGCGGCGTAACTGGAAGCTCTCACTTAACGTGGCAACACAAAGTCCCCTGATGAGGAGCGCTAGCTAATTAGCGTCCCAGTCAGGCCTGCGTGCCTGAGTGCCAGCTAGCACTGCGGAGGTGCCATGCTAATTAAAAAGTTATGTGAGCTCAGGATAATTAGCCAGAGTTGTCCCTGGTCTGTGGGTGGTATGTGTTAGTGTGTGTGTGTGTGCATGTGTGCTCCTCAGCACTGGAGACCACAGAGCAGGAGTGTGTTAGAGAGAAAGAGTACAGACATACAGACACACACACACACGCTTACCCACCCACTCACTCCGGAGAGTCACAAACACATTGTCTTTATCTGAAGGTGCACACACACTTATCACTCACTGTTTTTCCATGACAAGGGATTTTTCCCTTTTTCTTGACTTTGTATTTTCTCTGACAGTCACACATACAAACACACACACACACACACACACACACACACACACACACACGCACACACACATACACACGCACTATGGCCTTGGCGAACCCCTCCAATTGTTCCAGCCATTGGCGTCTTGGCAGGATCCACTGTTCTATCCTGTTGGTTCAGCTGCTTGCTATGGCCCTGCCCGAAGCCCAGTGACCCATTAAAATACACACACACACACACACACACACACACACACACACACACACACACACATACACTCATACACACACACACGTACACACACATATGCATGCACTTCAGTCCATGAACAGATCTTACAATTTAAAAAAATAAAAAATAATCCTCTCGGTAATACTAACAAATGCAGCCTCTCTAATTCCCACTCAGTAGGCGTTTTCAGGGAGAACCGTGACAGTGCCGGTTCCTGGCACCCAATCTCAAACTGGCCGGCGTGTTCACGCCGAAAATCAGAGCATTCGGGAACCGAAAATTTGGTTCTCGACGGGCACCATGTAAAACTTGTTTTTTCTAAGTGGACTTTGACGACATGAGTGGACGAGGCTGGCTGATCCGGGTCAGAAGCGGAAAAATAAACAAACCAAGAAAATATGAGTGTGGAAAATGACAGAGAAACCGAGTGGGAAGAAAATTGTGCGGTGGTCGGCGGAGGAGACTTCAAGCAGAAGCTAGGCGTTACCAAAACTCAACTATCTTCTGAACTGGCCGAGGAATTGGCAAGAGCTGGATTCCACTTCACAACAGAACAAATCACCAACATACTAAAAAGGCTTAAGAACGACTATGGAGACACTAAAAAGGATTTGAATTTAAAAAATGACAACGTGGAGGTGACGCGTGGGCTCGCATAGCGATATGGATGCAGGCCGTTCATGGGCAAGTACTTTGGTTCCCAGTGTAACTGGTGCGGGAACCAGCTCTGACACCGGGCTGGCCAGCCATCAAACAGCTAGAGAGTGATGCCCTCTCCACATTCTGTCCTTTTCTCTGTTGATACCTTCGATTCCCACATCCAGCAGCATTGACATCAAAACATCAAAACTGCTCCTTTCTGCTTTTTTTTTTGTCTTCTTCACCTCCGGCCTGATCATTGTTGGAGATCTTTTCTTTTCTTTCCTCCCTGACAGATATTAGTCTTCAGATGATTAGTCCTTTCTCTTTGCCTCGTGTCTTCAATGGCTTTGCATGGAAATGGCATGAAAATGGTTCTTTGTCTGTAGGCCACATGATTGCCTCTGCAAGAGTTCACTCAAACGATTCCTCACGACTGCAGGGGCATTTAAATCTTGATTTATGGGCTTGAATGAGGTCCGCCTACACACGGTCAGTCAGTCACACACACACACACACACACACACACACACACACACACACACACACACACACTCACACTTACACTCTTTCACTTTCTCACTGCCACATTAGGAGACATTATTCAAAACCACAGGCTACTTTTGTACACACACACACACGCACATATATATATGGTATGTAGATGTGGACACCTTTGTTTCAGTGTGAATGCTTTATAGTGAGTGTTTCTGTGTGTGTGTGTGTGTGTGTGTTTTTGTGCACATATATGTATGACTATGTGTGTGTTTGCGTGTGTGTGTGTGTGTGTGTGTGTGTGTGTGTATCTGTGTTTATCTGTGTGTGTGCTTTGTGGTCCACTCTGGCTCAGTGCTCTCATTCTCAGCATTGCAGTCATTCCCTCGTCCCCTCACCCTTCCAGGAACTTTCACCGCCCCGCTCTATACACAGCAGGAGGTCTGTCAGACACACACACACACACACACACACACACACACCACACACACACACACACACACACACACACACACACACACACACACACACACACACACACACACACACACACAGATTAAATCCACTCTCACACACATAGTCCCTCTTCCTCCCAACACACAGAACATTCACACTTTAGCACTCCTTTTCTGTTTCACAGTCAAATATGCCCACACACACACACACACACACTCACACACACACTCTTTCTCGCAGCCCCGATAAAGAGGTTAGACTCCTGCTGTGTCAGACCCTGGAACTCTCTATCACAACATAAATGGGTGTTGATACACTCAGAAAGCTTTCACATGGTTTTGAAACAAAAACACAGAAACATACACACACACACTTACACACTTACAGAGAAAGAGAGAGAGACAAAAAAAACAACTTTGAGATCCTTTTTAAGTTTGTTTGTGTTTGCATGTGTAGGAGTCTCTGTTTTTACTCTGTGTGTGTGTGTGTATGAGTGTGGGTGTGTGTGGGTGTGTGCGCATATGTGTGTGTGCGTAAGCATTTGAGTGCATGCAAATTTGTGTGTGTGTGTGCGTGTGTGTGGACAAGCTGTGCTGTGTGCTGATGTATGTCTCTGAAGAGGGCCTTGGTGTCCGTGTTGCTCCTGATGAAAGTGCTATGCTAATCAGATGGAAATGAACACAGAAAGCTAATGGTGCACCAGCAGTCTCCTGGTAGAAGTCTCATAGTTTGTGTTCATGCGTGTGTGCAACTGACTGAGCGACATTAGGCCAAGCTCAGAGAAAATTCCAGAATCCACAGTCACAAGTTCATTCCAAGCACTCTCTCTCTCTCTCTCTCGTTTCTCTTCGCCCTATGGGTATGAGTGACCTTTCTTTTCCTGAGTGAGACATGATTACAATGCTAGCACCGCTAACAGCCAAGCTAACGCCTGCACTTCCACTAATGCTAGCAGCTATCAGGAACACCCTGCCTCAGCGCTCTCTCAGTCTTGCTAGCATGGACACTGGAATCTTCTCCAGTGTTATGAGTGACACTAACAACAGCACTAACAGGTCTGCTGAAGAAAGTTCTCTCCCAGAGGTAACACCGTACATATCATTGTTTTATTGCATGTGTCTCACTACCCAACAGCCCCCTCCTCATTTACACACATCGCAAGGGCTGTGATTGGTCGAGTAAAAAATCATGTAGTCGGTCACCCCTGGGCACCCCTGTCACAGACAACCTTTGGCAACTACACTCTTTCACATTGGGTGTGTAGATAACTGAGGCGTGCCACTTCGCTGAAGCCTGTGCTAACCAGGGGCATGTGTGACATTCTTTATTTGCAAAAAGAAGGAGAATTCCGGAACTTCATATTTGTGATTAATTGTGATTAATCGTGATTAACTTAAATTCTCTATTGTGATTAATCAGATTCATTTTTTTAATTGATTGACAGCGCTAGTTTTTGCTAACAACAGCATGGTAACAGAGCTGCTCAATCTGTGAATAAGCCTACAGTTACATCAGTTCTAATTCATCAATTATGACTAACAATCTTTTGCTGATATGAAAGCGAGACCTCTCCTTATGAACTTAAAAACTGAGTCATACACTCACTTTGAGTCATGTTGAGCCCTTAGGTTATGCAGGGGTGTCTCTCTCACACCATCTGTCTGTCTGAGCGCCTCTCTGTCTGACTGTCCGTCTGTCTGTCCGTCCATCTGTGTCTGTTCTCGGTGGTCAAGCGTGTCTAGTGTGTCTGCAGTGATTTGTATGTCTGCGAGATGTCATCTCTCTGGCAGGCTGGAGGTCGAGGGTCACTCTTGATGTGATGACTGGTTGTCTGAGGGTGTCAGCGCTGGCGCCTCACGCTGTCGTCACTCACTTCTACACACACACACATACACACACACACACACGCACACACACACATTCTCTCGTTCTCTCATGATGTGGCCTGTCAGTCAACACCCACACACATTAACTCACAAGCAATCACTACCACGCAGCACTCTTAACTGTGCCATTGGGTCAGTTGTTTTGACACACACATGAACACCAGCA
>PYXC01001404.1:65000-70000 GCA_015244755.2 Tenualosa ilisha | reverse complement strand
CTAATGATCTCCAGTCTGGACTAAACCCCACCAGCCTCCATATGCAACAGTCAATGGATTTCTTGGTTGATTGCTTGAAAGACAATTCCAATACTAATTGCTGATTCCTCATTGGTGGGTGTATAGGAATAGGTCCTGAATTCCCAGTAATAACAGTTTTACTTTTGGTCCCATATGCTCTTCTCTCTCCATCAATTCTATCACTCTATCACTCATTCTCCTTCCTTCAATCCTCCTCTTTCTTTCCCTCTCCATCAATTCTATCACTCTATCACTTTTTTAACTTCCTTTCGATCCCTTGCTTTCTTTCCCTCTCCATCAATTCTATCACTCTATCACTTTTTCTCTTTCTTTTCGATCCCTCTCTTTTTTTCCCATTTGTTCCTTGGCCTCTTCACTTACATTTTTCTTTCTCTCCTCCCCTGTCCACCTCTCTCTACTCCTCTCTTTTCCTCTCTTCTCTTCCCCTTCTCTCCTTTCTTCCCCTATTCCTCTCCTCTCTTATCTTCTATCCTCCTCCTCCTCCTCTCTCCATCTCTCCATCTGTCCTGTAGGATGGGCGTCTGCATGTGAATGATCAGCTGGTGGCAGTGAATGGGGAGTCTCTGCTGGGCCGCTCCAACCATGAGGCCATGGAGACGCTACGCAGGTCCATGTCCAACGAAGGCAACCTGAGGGGCATGATCCAGCTAGTAGTGCTACGCTCGACCACACCACAGGCCACCAGCCAGGTGAGTGTGTATACACACATACACACACACGCACACAAACAAACTTAAATCACTTCTAAACACAATGACCAAATTCTCTCAACATGCATTACGCTTAGTCCTAATGGAGCCTAGACTAGTCCACCACCTACGAGAGACTGACCTCTGACTCAGACACACACACACACACACACACACACACACACACACACACACCTCTGTTGACTCCCTGTCTTGCTGTGTGTTTGCAGCACATAGACAGTGCAGCATTGCAGCATTTGATTCAGCTTAACAGAGAGATTGACACTCATTCATTATCGAATAACCCACCAGTTGACTAACCAAAAGCACTCTGACTTGAACACTGTAGTAGAGTAGCATATCTTTCATAGTCTCATCTCTCTCTCTCTCTCTCTCTCTCTCTCTCTCTCTCTCTCTTCCTCCATCTCTATCTTTTTCTATTGCTGTTTATCCATCTCTCTCTCTTTCTGTCTTTCTGTGTATTTTTCTCTCTCAATCTTTCTCTCTCTCTCTCTCTCTCTCTCTCTGGGCCTCTTTTGTCCAGTGCTTCCTCTGGAAGTGTTTGTTCTTTGCTCAATGAATGGATGGATGGATGAATGGATGAATAGAGGTGTGAAGTGTGCAGGTGTTGGGCTCTTTCATCGGCTCTCGCAGTCTGAAGCCTGAAGAGCGCGCTCATTCTCTCAGGTCAAGGAGGAGCGGGGCTGGGGGGATGGAGGTGGGGTGGGGGGATGGGGGGGGGGGGGGTGTGTGGAGGCTTTTTGTGAGGTGCCATTGTGAGGAGGATTTCAGCGTGTGACGCTCCACATGCACTGTTACGCTCCACATGCACAAACGCGGATTCTGCCTGACAGGCCTCCCTGCATGTCTATGTGTGGGTGTCTCTGTGTGTGTGTCTCTGTGCGTGTGTCTGTGTCTCTGTGAGTGTTTTTGTGTGTGTCTGTCTGTGTGTGTGTGTGTGTATGTGTGAGCGGAATGAGAGACGAGTGATTGAATAACACCCCTGAATGAATCCGCTCTCCTTCTTTCATCTCTCCTGTCATTCTCTCTCTCTCTCTCTCTCTGTCAGTCACTCTCATTTCCCTTCATCACTCAGCCCTGAATGTTAATGGCCAGTGTGATTCCACCGCAGCGGATAGCGGTCTGAGTCACACTCTCTGATAAATGGCTGTGGAGGACATCTGAAACTGATCCTCTCACGCCTCTGATCCCGAGGAGGATTCAAAGCACACCCAACAATTCAACACACACTACAGTGTGCCACAGTCACACACACTACAGTATGCCACAGTCACACACACTACAGTATGCCACAGTCACACACACTACAGTGTGCCACAGTCACACACACTACAGTGTGCCACAGTCACACACACTACAGTGTGCCACAGTCACACACACTACAGTGTGCCACAGTCACACACACTACAGTGTGCCACAGTCACACACACTACAGTGTGCCACAGTCACACACACTACAGTATGCCACAGTCACACACACTACAGTGTGCCACAGTCACACACACTACAGTGTGCCACAGTCACACACACTACAGTGTGCCACAGTCACACACACTACAGTATGCCACAGTCACACACACTACAGTGTGCCACTGTCACACACACTACAGTATGCCACAGTCACACACACTACAGTGTGCCACAGTCACACACACTACAGTATGCCACAGTCACACACACTACAGTGTGCCATAGTCACACACACTAGTCACACAAACTACCGTATGCCACAGTCACATGCTACAGTGTGCCACAGTCACACGCTACAGTATGCTACAGTCACACACTACAGTATGCTACAGTCACACACTACAGTATGCTACAGTCACACACTACAGTATGCTACAGTCACACACTACAGTATGCCACAGTCACATACTACAGTATGCCACAGTCACACACTACAGTACGCCACAGTCACACACTACAGTATGCCACAGTCACACACTACAGTACGCCACAGTCACACACTACAGTATGCTACAGTCACACACTACAGTACGCCACAGTCACACACTACAGTATGCTACAGTCACACACTACAGTATGCTACAGTCACACACTACAGTATGCTACAGTCACACACTACAGTATGCCACAGTCACACACTACAGTACGCCATGGACCTGATAATCTCCTGGGGTGGATGGATGGGTGGCTTAGGGATAAATGTATGCATACAGATTGGATACATGTGTGTCTTCGTCCTGCAATGTCCTGTATTACCAAGAAAATGAGGGCTGGTATGTTGGATGTTGTGATCTCAGCTGCAGATACACTTGCTAACTCTTTCTCTTTCTCTGTCTCCTTCTCTCTCTCTTTCTCTGTCTCTTTCTCTTTCTCTTTCTCTGTCTCTTTCTCTTTCTCCTTCTCCTTGCAGAAGTTACTGCTTTCTGTTCTGTTCTCTGTCTCTGCTTGGTTTTTCTGTCCTCTCACTCTCGTCCATACCTCTCGAGGCTAGACTTGTGCGTGTGTGTGTGTGTGCGTGTGCGTGTGCGTGTGCGTGTGCGTGCGTGCATGTGCGTGTGTGTGTGTGTGTCCATTCTCTACAGCCCTACACTCGCATAATTATGTGAATGCACCATGGTAACATCAAAGCCAAGAACAGTCCTCCCAGTTCACAAGTTTCCTCCTAATTTTCAGCAAAAGACAGAAAAAAAGAAAAGAAGAAAAAAAATAGAACAATGGAGCAGGAGGGAGGGAGGGAGGGAGGGAGAGAGGGATAGAAAGAGGAAAGGAGGGAGGAGAAAAGATGGGTGGAGAGATGGTCTTAAGGAGGAAGAGAACAGAAGAGAGCCAAAACAGAAAAGGCCTTGGCACAAATATGCTTTTAGCAGTTCACAGACAGACACACACACACACACACGCACGCACGCACACACCCACACGCACTCACGCGCGCGCACGCGCACACACGCACATGCACACGCACACGCACACACGCACACACACACACACGCGCACGCACACACACACACAAACCGCATGCATCTGACCATCTAATCTTGGTCTATGGACTTCAGATGTAAAGTAGCCATTTTGGCTAATTCTGGCACATTTAGATTTTATGTTTATTAATGAGTACTGTCCACGTCAAATACACCATACACAAATAAATAAACACACACACACACACACACACACACACACACACACCCATTCCACGACTGCTCATTCTTCAGGCATGGGACCCCTGTGATAATGTGATTTTGTCATCATAGGGCCGTGTGTTAATTAGAGGCTGCACCCCTACAGGGATGGTTGGGGGAACACCAGAGGGACTGACCCCCCACCTTGATGGATTTCACCCCCCTGTGGTGCCCATGTGTGTGTTTGTATGTGTGTGTGTTTGTATGTGTGTGTGTGTGTGTGTGCGTGTGTGGAAATGTTTTCCATATAATACATCTGTATTTGTGTGTGTGTGTGTCTGTCTGTATGACAGAGAGAGGCAGAGAGAAAGAAGGAAAGAGAGAACAGAATTGGACTGTTTGGTCTCTGCTTTTGTGTGTGTGTGTGTGTGTGTGTGTGTGTGTGTGTGTGTGTGTGTGTGTCCAATTCCCAGTAGGGGATATGTGTGTATGCCAGGCATCTCTTTTGTGTTTGGCTGGAGCAGCAGCAGTCTCCCTCTCTCTCCGTGTGACAGGGGCACAGGTTAAGCAGCCTGTGATTGACAGGCACAGGGCAAGGGCCGTCGCCACTGCCCAGGGATGATGGAAACGGTTGGCGCAGATACTGTTGCCACGGTGATCAGCGGATGTTCCAAGGGCCACAGAGCAGCCAAAGAGAGATTCTCCTTTTGTTTTCTATCTGTCTTTTCATTCCACCCCTCTTACCAGTCTCCCTCTCTCTCTCTCTCTCTCTCTCTCTCTCTCTCTCTCTCTCTCTCTCTCTCTCTCTCTCTCTCTCTCTGGATGTTCCCTCCATCTCCTGACTGTGAACACTGAGGCCTGCTGTTCCTCTCCATTTTATTAGACTTTTTTCCTCTTGAGAAACGCTTCAAACACATTTACGTATGTCTCTTTCATTACGGTGTTCCATTTTACACACACACACACACACACACACACACACACACACACACACACACACACACAGGTGCGTCATTAAGCTCCTCCTTGTGTGTTTTTCTGGGTTATCCATAATCCAACCCCAGAAAGGCTGACGCCGCAGAAATCAAGCATCCACCCTCTTTCCCTTTGATGTGCATCTCCCCCTCCTGATCCCCTTTATCCAGAAACACCCCTCCTC
>PYXC01001404.1:57500-60000 GCA_015244755.2 Tenualosa ilisha | reverse complement strand
CACTCTCACAGAGCTCTGCATTTGCACTGATGGTAGTTGTAAAAAGGTCATGTTAATGAAGGCTTTCATGTAAATGTGTGTGTGTGTGTGTGCGCGTGTGTATGTGTGTGTGTGTGTGTGTGTGTGTGTGTGTGTGTGTGTGTGTGTGTGTGTGTGTGTCTGTGGTCTCTGTTTGGTGGAGAGAGAGAATCTAGAAGGCCTCATGGGAGGAAGGCTGTGTGTAGTAACAACCTCACAGAAAAGAGATGGATAATGAAGAGTATCTTTAATGTGTGTGTGTGTGTGTTTGTGTGTGTGTGTGTGTGTGTGTATGTTGTCTAAGAGCACACAGAACCATTAAACTTCAGTGTATCACAGTTATCAACCTAATACTGCATCTCACCCACTTAAATCCAGTAGCATCAGCTGACCCAAATACTATGTTGTACCACTGATGTGAACCTATTGACCTGCTATGTGTCCCAATAATTCATTTCCCACTGGAAACACAGATTATACTCATTCAGTTCCTCTTATAAACAGATGCTCATAGTTGGCTTTACTCAGGAGCCAGGCTTCTGCATGATAAACACGTAAAGACACACAGACATAAACACACACACACATACACACACACACACTTTTCCCACTCACACACCCACATGCACAGGGCTGCAGAGAAATACTGTGGATTAATCACCAGGCCCATCTCAGGGGAGCCATCGATCCATCATCCACACAGGAAACATCTTCCTCCCCACCACTGCAGTGCACGCTGGCAGATAAATAACACTGTGTGTGTGTGTGTGTGTGTGTGTGTGTGAAAGAGAGAGAGGGGTTGTGTGTGTGAGAGAGAGAGGGGTGTGTGTGTGAATGTGCAGGAATAAGTGTGTTTGTGTGAGAATGAAATAGAGAAGGAATGTGTGCGTGTGTGTGCGTGTGTGTGCGTGTGTGTGTGTGTGTGTGTGTGCGCGCATGTGTGGTAGTTTGTTTCCCTCACTAGAACATCAGTTGATCTTTAGTGGGAGTTGGCATGGTGGAGTGATGATGGAGTAGGAGAGTTAGAGGGATGCGATAGCCCTGATGCATCACTTTCACCTGTATTCATAAACACACACACACACACACACACACACACACACACACACACACACACTTCACATATAACACATGGCTTCAGTTTATCTCAGCAAACACATCACTGTATGTGCCATCCAGAAATGGAATGTGCATGCACACACACACACACACACACACACACACACACACACACACACACACACACACACACACACACACAGACACACACACACACACACACACATTTGAATGCAGCTGGGGTATTCCGATAGAAATGATGACTCTTCCTGCACTGCCATTTTTTTTCTTTCACTCCATCTCTCATGTCATCTATCTCTCCATTCCTTCATTCTCTCTCTCCTCCCTCTCGCTTTCTCTCTATCTTCTTCTTTCTTGTGGATTGATAGATGTGTTTTGTCAGACACCATTTCCAGTTCTCTTTTCGGCAGAGTGCAGTCTCTTCATCATACAAGAAAACACACACACACACACTAACAACAGCACACTATTCAACACACACATTCACATCTTTACTCGTACACACTCTTTTTTCTTCTGATGATTTAGAAGCATCCACATAGCACCTCCTGCTGTGGTTGATATGGCAGAGATAGTCTGTGTGTGTGTGTGTGTGTGTGTGTGTGTGTAGTGTGAGTGTGTGTGTGTGTGTGTGTGTGTGTGTGTGTGTGTGAGTGTGTGTGTTTGTGTGTACCTGGCTTAGTGGTGTAAGTCCTCTCGAAGCCCTTTGTCTGGGTAAGTCCCCAAATTCCTCCCTCTATCTCTAACGTAACGTAACAGAACGGGCTTCTGTGTTTGTGTGTGTGTATGTGTGTGTGTGTGTGTGTGTGTAGTGTGAGTAAACACACTACAGGTTGTCCATGTTGTGTTGTGAGTATGACTCCATTAGATATCCATGTGATAAGTCAGCACAGTGTGTGTTTATCATTCCCCCATCTGTCATTAAATGTCCATGTGAATGAAAGAGTGTATCTGGACACACACACTACACACACACACACACACACACACACACACACAATAAGTACATATGTAAATAAATACATAAAAACACACCCAATCCTCTCACTCATTTTTATATCCATTTAAACTTTCATCATTCCACCCCACACACACACACACACACACACACACACACACACACACACAAAGACACTTGTGCAATGCATGTGTGGTAAAAAGATAGTTTGCAAAAAACACTTGACACCACGTGACACCTCTTACCTGATACCACACACACACACTCACACACATACACATATACACACAAGTGCGCGCACCCAGTCTATACTGACAGTGGCGTGTGTTTTCAGGATTCCATGCGCTGTCTAACGGAGGTTATGGTCTGAGTGAAGAGGGCCACGCTGCGGGGGATGGGTCTCCTCTTCACAGTCGCCACGAGGGTGACCTCTCCTCCTCCTTA
>PYXC01001404.1:50000-52500 GCA_015244755.2 Tenualosa ilisha | reverse complement strand
CCAGTGGTAGGGTGTCATAGTACCACACTGTGTGTCCAGTGGTATGGTGTCGTAGTCCCACACTGTGTGTCCAGAGGCAGGGTGGCCATGTGTGCTCTCTGATAGCGATCCCACATATATCAGTGGTACCCTGTAATCAGTGAAGCATGGCAGAATTGGCTGATCTGCCATTCTGAAATGGAATATGGAAGACTAATACAACACTGCCATGTTAGACAGACAGGGATTTGTAACAAAGATGAGGGCCGTCATCGTCCCACTACTGGTGCTGCTGGTCTCCATGTGTGGAGCTCAGACTCAGAGCACCCAGACTGAAGTTCAGACAGAGATCCAGAGCACTGTGGCTGCTGCTGCTAAATTCACTACCCAACTGGACGTCTCTGCTGAGCTCAGGGAACTCAGAGACATGGTGGTGGAGCTGAGAGTGCTGCTGACTGTCTGAGTAGAATAGAATAGAATAGAACGCCTTTATTGAGTAACACAATGGCAAAGCTGAAAATGATGCCCACGACCTGAAGACGCAAGTAGTGAAGATTGCAGTGTTGAAGACCAGACTGACTGCTTGTGAAACTGAAGTGGTGAATCTGAGAAGGATAACTGCAGCACAGACAGCTGATCTGACGTCAGTTACTGCGAGTTTGGGTGTCACTTAAACTGACATGAAGCACGTGAAGAAAGACACTACAGCACAACACGGACCTGATCACTATGAAGACTGAAGTGATGAGCCTGATCAGGGAAAATGCAGCTCAAGACACCAGACTACCAGCCACTGAGACTGATGTGGAGAACCTGAAGAAGGCAGCTACTGGACAAAACGCAGAGATGTCTACTATGAGGACCAGACTGTCTGCCAGGGACACTGAGGTGGAGAACCTGAAGATGGAAACTGCAGCCCAGGAGGCAGAGCTAACAGCAGTGAAGACCAGACTGGCAGCCACTGAGACTGATGTAGTGAATCTGGAGAAAGAGATCACAGAGCCACCCAAGGTGGCATTCTCAGTAGGTCTGGGTATGACAAGATGCGTAGAGTTTGGGAATACTGAGCTGAACATGGTCTTCACTAAATTCATCATCAGTGTTGGACAGGCCTACAGCAGCTCAGCAGGCTTCTTCACAGCTCCAGTCAAGGGAGTCTACTAGCACGAGATACTGACAAGTCATAAATAAATTGACTATAATTCTGAGCAAACAAACTTTGTTCTTGCTGTGTGACATTTTGAGCAGTGTTAAAACAGTATTAGATAAAGACATTGCTGAGGACAAAGTAGGAACTCAGGAGTCAAACATGGTGTGTGTGCACGCAGGAGCCTGTCTGTCTTTCTGCCTGTCTCTTTGTGATCTTGCATGTGTTATGGTAATATCTGTGCACAAACACACATACACACACAGACCACATAATGTAAAAAAAAAAAATACACTTAATGACAAAAATGAATTTAGTGTCTTCTGTGTGCTCTAGAGATATAGTGAGCACTCCTTTAGTCCAAGTCTTTAGGCATGCACTGCGACCCTGGACTCAAATGCTTGAAGCTGAATTTCTAGATATTTTGGTGGTATTATGTTCCTGAAACCTTTTCATGGTGGTGGCAGAGTAGGTACTGTGCCTCTGAGGTGCGGTCATGTTCCTCATGTCCTTGTCCTTGGTCACACTGGCTGGGGTGTCAGTGGACATGACCACTCCTTAGTCTGTGCAGTAGGGCCTCAGCTGTCCCCTGGCACTGCCCAGGCAGTAAAGATGAGCACATGGCAGGATTTCACAAATGTTAGTCATGATGCAGAGTGCTGCTGTACAGTGGGGTATCACAGAACACTGTCAGAATGCTCAGGGTGATTAGAGAGATGTACGCCATCACTGGGTTTGGCCAGCCACAATGACAATGGTGGTGGTGGTGGTGGTGGTGTGCGTGTGCGCGCGTGCGTGTGTGTGTGTTGTGTTGAAAGATGAAGTGTTTTGCTTTGTGTGTGCCTTTGTGCGTTTTGTGTGATGGAGAGCGTTTGTGTTTCATTGTGTGGGACTCTGTGGTTTATGTGTTAAACCATGTAGTCAGTCACAAACATAAAGGTGTAATGAGAGCTGTAAGAAGAAGAGGGACAAGGCGTTAACAAGAACAAATTAATTAAGACTCGTAATTTACAAATGAAAATGTGTCATCTTCAACATAACCCTAAAAAAGTGCAGAGGGAATATTATATTCGTTCTCTGTCTGACTCAGTACCCCACTGTGTTAGATAGCAGGGTAAGCAAGTGTGTTCTCTGATAGTACTCTCACACAAAAGAACACTGTAATCAATGAAGCTTGGCAGAGTTTTACCATTCTGAAACCTAATACCCCCTACCTCTAGCGGTGTCCCCAAACACACGTGTGTGTGTGTGTGTGTGTGTGTGTGTGTGTGTGTGTGTGTGTGTGTGTGTGCGTTTTCAGTTCATTATTTTCCATCCACAAGAGGAATAACTATAACACTGACTCTTGAACACACCTTTTTGAGGTTACAGCAT
>PYXC01001404.1:27500-30000 GCA_015244755.2 Tenualosa ilisha | reverse complement strand
CCCTATCTCTCTCTCCCTCGCCCTCTGTCTCTCTCTCCCTTTTTCTCCCTCTCTCTCCATCTCCCTGTCTCTCCCTCTCCCTCTTTCTCTCTCTCTCTCTCTCTCCCTCTCCCTCTATCTCTGGCAGTCTGGCTCCATTGTCTCTAAATGTAAATGTGCTTTGTGTCTGAGCTGCATGGCTTTTTAATGACACAAGCTTGATGGCCCATATTTCCTCTGTGAAATCAACCTGACACACACACGCACGCTCGCACACACACACACACACACACACACACACACACACACACACACACACACACTCACACTCACACATTTGCATGCATAAGCACTTTCACAGGAATACACACACAAGCGTGCACACACACACACACATTCACACACTCACGTTTCCCTGAAGTGCATCAACAGAGATGAATATGTATGCAAGTACCCTCATGGAAGCACAAAAGAAACTGATGTGTGTGTACACAAACTTTATCATGTGTGTGTACACACAGACTTCAGAGAGAGCACAAGGTCACACCCTCATTCATAATCATATTCTTTCTGTCTGTCTCTCTTTTACGCACACACACACACACACACACACACACACGCACGCACGCACACACACACACACACACACGCACACACACAGACTAGTGCACATACATAGACTCTTTTAGGATCTGTGTATCTGAACAAAACCTACTCTAGAATGTAGAAGGTCGGCAGACAGACACACACTCACACACACACTCACACACACACACACACACACACACACACACACACACATTGTGTTAGGATTTAGTAATAGTGAGCGCTTAACTACTGCAGGGATGTGCAGCTCAGAATTTAACACTCACAGACATTTCAGATAGTACACTTTAAATGAAGTTTACACACACACACACACACACACACACACATCCATTGCACACCCCTTGATTTCTTAATGGATATATAGATTCCTGGTATGCAGGCTTCTGTGTACATAGAAATACTGTGTGTGTGTGTGTGTGTGTGTGTGTGTGTGTGTCAGGGCTGGAAATTAGCCGCTGGCCACCTGCCAAATGCGGGTGAATTTGTGTGCTGGAGGGTGAAATTTGTAGATTTACCTGCCACTGCAGCGGGTAAACAGGCTGCGGTCCGTTCCAAACAGATCCATTATCACCACAGTGTCTTGAATTGCATTCTGGACTCACGGTGGAAAAAAGAACAGGCCTGCGTTCAGCATTTGAGTGGCTGAGGGTCGGATGTCCGAAGCTCAGGCCTGCCTTCACTTTCTCTTCAGCTCTCGTTTGAATGCCAGTGTCTGCAGCGGTGGTCCATGATAAATACAGGGTAAATATACATGATCAAATAGGCAGACGTTTCACACCTCCCTCAGTGTGGATGAACTTACTCTTTCACAATTTCTCAATGCTACTCCTTCCGATGGCAATGATTATGTGCCACTTATAAATTGATGCTGTCCGACTTGAGTGGAGACGGTAACGTTGAGTGGAGACTGTAACGTTGAGTGGAGACTGTAACGTTGAGTGGAGACTGTAACGTTGAGTGGAGACGGTAACGTTGAGTGGAGACTGTAACGTTGAGTGGAGACTGTAACGTTGAGTGGTGACTGTAACGTTGAGTGGAGACGGTAACGTTGAGTGGAGACTGTAACGTTGAGTGGAGACTGTAACGTTGAGTGGTGACTGTAACGTTGAGTGGAGACTGTAACGTTGAGTGGTGACTAACGTTGAGTGGAGACTGTAACGTTGAGTGGAGACTGTAACGTTGAGTGGAGACTGTAACGTTGAGTGGTGACTAACGTTGAGTGGAGACTGTAACGTTGAGTGGAGACTGTAACGTTGAGTGGAGACTGTAACGTTGAGTGGTGACTAACGTTGAGTGGAGACTGTAACGTTGAGTGGAGACTGTAACGTTGTCTTGATGCCGATACACCGATGTATTAGATGAAAGCGCTTCTCAGGGATTAAACTGTGGCCCGAGTTCTACACAAACATAGTAGAGAATCTGGAGGCCTATTTGTGCCCTGCGAACATGTCACATGGCTAGATCGTGGATAATTTGTGTGCAGATTATTACCATAGAATGAGCTAGGTCTGGTTTTGGATTAAAGCAAATTTGGGTCCGTTGAGTTTACACATAGAGTAGGCTACCACGGGACTGTAATGTACAATGTCTAGGCTACTTGCTTGTCTGTAGGTGACATGCCAGCCTGTATATTCACACCAGCCCACTCTACTGAGACACCTTCTCAGGAGATAACTGTCAAATGTAACGTTATGAAAACCGTTGCTTTCTCGCTGGAACATTCACGTTGCTCAAGCCAATGAAAAATGCAGAGCGATTATTATTAGGCGAATCGTAAAGAGCCCTAGTGGGAATGTTCTGGAATATCCTCACCCCTGGTGACACATAGAATTTGTCTCCTCCAATCACAAATAAATAAATATTTGGACTAAACCTAATGTTGTATAATGCTATTTCTAACCATCTCACCACC
>PYXC01001404.1:17500-20000 GCA_015244755.2 Tenualosa ilisha | reverse complement strand
TAAAATGATACTGATAACCAAACTCCTCTAACAGTCTATATTTCCACTATTAGTTAATTAGTTATTAGTTAAACCAATTATAATAGGTCATGACCTTCATCTAAAAACTTCAAACAGACAGACAGACAGGAAGGACGACAGGCAGACAGGACAGAGGACAGGACAGACAGGACACACAGTTAGTTAGAATCTGTTTTATCATACTGAGTGCATGCTTGGTATTTCCTATAATGGATATTTATGTGTGTGAAATCGTTGATCTCCAAGGGAGGGTGTTTACATTGTGTAGGCCTACGCATGCACACACACACACACATACATACACAGACTGAGACATATGGGCACACAAAAAATACACACACACACACACACCACACACACATGAGGATCACTTTTGTTGGAAATGTCATGCTGTCCTCCAAAGCCAGCTGTGGTGTGGGATGCTCGCTAAGGGAGGCTGATTGGTGGAGTTGGTGAATTTATGTCAGGCATGCAGAAGGACAGCCCCGTCCCCCATGCTGTTATTTAAGCCCCCACTGCCTCACTCAAGTACAAATAACAGTGGCACAGAAAATGTTGTACAATCAGAGAGAGAGAGAAGACACAAAGGGAAATGTTTTTTTCTCTGTTTTTGTTTTTTTTTGTTTTTTTTTGTTGTTTTTTTTGTTGTTGTTGCCTGTCTTTGGTTAGACCAAGAGAAAGAGGGGAGATCAAAGGGAGGAGAGGAGGGAGGAAGAGTGAGAGAGAAGACAGAGGAGAGATAGAGATAGAGAGGAAGAGAGGGAGAGGGAGAGAAAGAGAGGAGAGGGAGAGAAAGAGAGGAGGGAGAGAGGAAGAGTGAGAGAGAGAGAGACAGAGGAGAGATAGAGAAGAGAGGAAGAGAGGGGGGGAGAGGGAGAGAAAGAGAGGAAAGAGGGAGAGAAAGAGAGGGAGGGAGAGAGGAAAGCCTGGAAAGGACATAGCAAGACAGATACTGAGTGAGAGACCACCCTGCATTTGTGTGTGTGTGTGTGTGTGTGTGTGTTTGTGTGTAGGAACATGTTAAAGTACACTCTACAATGTGTACAGGTGTGTGTGTGTAGGAACATGTTCAAGTACACTCTGCAGTGTGTACAGGTGTGTGTGTGTGTGTGTGTGTGTGTGTGTGCGCGCGCAGGGACATGTTCAAGTACATTCTGCAGTGTGTCTCCCCTTGGTCTGATGTGTGTATTACACTGTACACAGGCTTAGGGAAATAGTAACACTGTATGTGTGCATGCACGTGTGTTTCTGCATGTGTGTGTGTGTGTGCGCGTGTGTGAGTGAGTATGTGTGTGTCCGTGTGTGCATGCATGTGTGTGAGTGGGTAACTGTGTGTGTGTGTGTGTGTGTGTGCGTATGTGTGTGCTTGTGCGCGTGTGTGTGGTGTGTGAGTGAGTATGTGTGTGTCCTTGTGTGCATGCTTGTGTGTGTGTGTGTGTAAGTGGGTACCTGTGTGTGTGTGTGTGTGTGTGTGCGTGTGCGTGTGCGTGTGTGAGTGAGTATGTGTGTGTCCGTGTGTGTAGTGAGTGGTAACTGTGTGTGGTGTGTGTGTGTGTGTGTGTGTGTGTGTGTGGTGTGTGTGTGTGGTGTGTGTGCGTGTGTGTGTGGTGTGTGAGTGAGTATGTGTGTGTCCGTGTGTGTGAGTGAGTGGGTAACTGTGTGTGTGTGTGTGTGTGTGTGTGTGTGAGAGATGCCATGAGTTAAATAAACTGGCGAGCCCCAGGAAGGATTGATCCTTGGCTCCACACCTCCATCACTGCAGACTGGCCAGGAGCAGATGGTGGAGTCAGCATGCTCCTAATCACCACACACACTTTCCCTCTCTCTCTCCCTCTCACGCACACACACACACACCACACACACACAGACTGTTCCTCACACAATCACCACACACTTTCTCATTCTCTCTCTCTCCCTCTCACGTACACACACACACACACACACACACACACAGACTGTTCCTCACACAATCACACACACACTTTCTCTCTCTCTCTCTCTCTCTCTCTCTCTCTCTTCTTGCTTGTTGCTTGTTGCTCTCTCTGCATCCTCTTCTCCCTGTCGCCCTCTCTATGCCTTCTTCATCTCTCACACTCTGTTTCTTTTACCTCTCACTCTTCTGTGTGTTTGTGTGTGTGTGTGTGTGTGTGTGTGTGTGTTTTCTTGTTATGATTTCCTCCTGTGTTTGGGGCGAGAGGTAAAAATAGTTTGATGAGGAGAGAAAAAGGGTAAAAAAACAGATAGAGAAATGGAAGAGAGATGGAGAGAGCGATTGGGAAGGAGAGCGAGAGCCGGGAGAAAGATTGGAGGTGTGATTGTGGCTCCTATAGGGGAAAAAAGTTTTTCTTCTTTGTTCCAGGGCCTGAAAAAGCTGTTTACTCTTCCACATAGGGAACGTGATTTTTGTTGTTGTTGTTGTTGTTGTTGTTGTTTATTTTTGTTTGTCTGTATGCATTGTAAAAAAGAAAGAAAGATATCA
>PYXC01001403.1:390000-391507 GCA_015244755.2 Tenualosa ilisha | reverse complement strand
GCGAGTGGCTCAAAGGTAGTGTGCTGTTGATGGGCTTTGGATCAACATGTGACTGTCTGTCTTCGGGTTTGCAGCGCGCTTAGCACGCATGAAACCGTAAATAGAAGCGCCGCTCAAATCCTTCAGGTGGGAAGGTAGTGGTGGTGGAGGCGGAATGAGGAAGTAAGGGAGCTGTTACTTTGATACTTTGCGCTCTCGTCTATTTTGTTCACTTACACTTTAAAGATGAGAGCGAAATATTAATGGCGAGTATGTGTTTAAGTTGACAGCGGTAGACTTGGGCGTGTGTGCGTTAGGAGTTGAGAAAGTTTCGAATAGCACTTCCACATACATGTCCCATAGCTACTGGCCTTTTCGGCAAGTAGTAACTAGTTCAGGTTTCGCTCATCCATTTGTGGTTGTTGTTGTTTGTTTCCGGGGCCTTGTCGCGTACTCCAGGTTCATTTCTATTTCTTTGCATTCGCTTCCCTGGCAACGGAGTAACGTTAGGCTATGGGAGAGTACTTGCGTCATTATATTTTCCAGCAATGAGGGGTGTGGCTCCTAATAGGGCGGTAGAAAAGCGTACAGTCATCACCAAACAATGAAAACTATTAATAAACAGAAACCCTACAGTCTGTACTTACAAGAAAGGTTCATAAGAATACAAAACTTCCACCATTTTCCATTTTAATGAACACCGAGAGAATAACGGATATTGCAACACAAACGCGGCATTCCAGTCGCGGAATGTTGATGAATGTATATCCTGTCCAAGGTCACTATGCCAGGCCGACACCTGTCAGAGGATGATTGCTGTGTAAAGTGCGACATGCCTGCTATTGTTCAAGCCCTGACTGGGCAGGATTGTGTTTTGAGTTGGAATGTTTTGATGTTTTGTGCAAACAAGCGATAGGCTTTTACTAGCCAAAGGGTTTTAAACTGTGCTGTGCATCTCACATAATGACCTGCCTCGATTTACCTTTAATTTATTTAATTAAGGTCTTCTGATCTCAGACTCTTATCCAGTGAAGCCTACAGCATATAGCCCTCTTCACTTGTGTCACAGACACATGCAGGCCTACTCAAATATGAGACCACTGCATCTGGACACATCTGACCTCATGCATGCAAGACAAGGCTGACTGCTAGGTGTGTGTGCGTGTGTGTTTGTGTGCGTGTGTGTGTGTGCATTTGATACCCTAACTATGTGACAGTATACAGTAGGAGTACAGCAGGCCTAGTGAATTTACTACACTTGCTGTCATCTGTTACACCCTCTCCCCTCTATTCACACACACACACACACACACACACACGCACACATGCATAGTGATGCACCATGATGTAAACACAGCAAGCTCCTGCTTCCAGAGGCGTCTGGCATGGAGTTGGTAGTATGAGTCATAGGCATGAGTATAAGACTAGGTGGTCAATGTGTGTGTGTGTGTGTGTGTGTGTGTGTGTGTGTGTGTGTGTACGTGTGTGTGTGTGTACGTATGTGTATGTGTAGTGTGTGTGTGTGTAT
>PYXC01001403.1:382500-385000 GCA_015244755.2 Tenualosa ilisha | reverse complement strand
TGCGGTGCCATGCTTCAGGTCTGACATCACTAGCCTACTCTCCCTCAGAAGCACGCAGTCAGGGCAGCGCATGTCAGAGCACCTCTTATCTTTAGGAAGAACTGGAGGATCCATCTCTCCTGATCCAGTTTCTTACCTTCAAGTACCTATCATATCCACAGCACCTATCAACCCTCTAAGTACCCATCATATCAACACCTATCAGAACCTCCGGGATCCACCACATCCACAACACCTATCAGAACCTCTGGGATCCACCACATCCACAACACCTATCAGCACCTACGTGATCCACCACAACCACAACACCTATCAGAACCTCTGGGATCTACCACATCCACAACACCTATCAGAACCTCTGGGATCCACCACATCCACAACACCTATCAGCACCTACGTGATCCACCACATCCACAACACCTATCAGCACCTACGTGATCCACCACAACCACAACACCTATCAGCACCTCTGGATCCACCACATCCACAACACCTATCAGCACCTACGTGATCCACCACAACCACAACACCTATCAGCACCTCTGGGATCCACCACATCCACAACACCTATCAGCACCTACGTGATCCACCACATCCACAACACCTATCAGCACCTACGTGATCCACCACATCCACAACACCTATCAGCACCTACGTGATCCACCAAATCCACAACACCTATCAGCACCCATCCACAACACCTATCAGCACCTTCGTGATCCACCACAACCACAACACCTATCAGAACCTCTGGATCCACCACATCCACAACACCTATCAGAACCTCTGGGATCCACCACATCCACAACACCTATCAGAACCTCTGGGATCCACCACATCTACAACAACTATCAGAACCTCTGGGATCCACCACATCCACAACACCTATCAGAACCTCTGGGATCCACCACATCCACAACACCTATCAGAACCTCTGGGATCCACCACATCCACAACACCTATCAGAACCTCTGGGATCCACCACAACCACAACACCTATCAGAACCTCTGGGATCCACCACATCCACAACACATAACAGCCTTGGAGGTGTCCCGATACAGGAGGCAAACGCCCCTTGTCCATTATTCCCCTATGAGGACGCCTCAGTGGCCGTTGTCCCTATGAGGACGCCTCAGTGGCCGTTGTCCCTAACTCAAACTCTGCTCATTCGCTGAGGTGGGAATGTTCAGTCGTAAGTCACTCTAAATCACATGACTGGATGAATGGCTGAGATGACACTGAAGAGCATGGACTTCCTGGACTTCCCCTTTAATAAGACAGTGGAGATGTGCTGTGGGTGATAACCAGGGATTTGTTGTGCACACGTTAAACAAAAGGATTTCTTAGGACTAGACTAGAAAGCAATCTCTGACCTCCATCTTTGTGTTTCTTTCTCTGTCTTATCTCTCCCTCTCTCTTTATCCCTCTCTCTCCCTCTCTCTTTATCCCTCTCTCTCCCTCTCTCTTTCTCTGACAGAGATGAAATGTCTCTGTCTGGGCTCTGCCCCTGGGCTCTGCCAACTCATACTTAAGTTGTTTGTTTTGGGTTGTGTTTTTGTCATGCTGCCAACATCTTCATTTGTCTGCAAAACTTTGGACTTTGGTCAGTACCACTGTGTGTGTGTGTGTGTGTGTGTGTGTGTGTGTGTGTGTGTGTGTTTGTGTGTGTGTCCGTTTTGGTATTTCTTCTTCATTAGTGTTGTGTGTGTTTGTGTGTCTCACCACAGTGGGTCCACTCAATCATGTTACTTATATTAAAGTAGATGTGTGTGTGTGTGTGTTTGGCAGATGAGTGTGTAATGTCCCCTCACTCTGGATCTGTTTTGGCCTTGTGCAGGTACCAGTTCTCCCAGCTCAGTGGATACACTGCCAGCAAGACCATCATTACACTCTGCAGGGACCTGGGCACCATAGTGCAAAAGGTGAGCCGTGTGTGTGTGTGTGTGTGTGTGTGTGTTGGAAGTTGCAATTTGTTAGTGAATTTACACATAATCTTGCTCAGAAATGAATATAGAAACATTTAGGAATGATTTCATATGATTTATGAGACCTAACACCAGAAAATCTTTTGAAAATGTTCTACCTCTGCTGCGATGTGTTTGATGCAAAGAGACCCAGCTGGCTGTGGTTAACAGTAGATTCGCTAGCTGAGGCCCTGAGACACAACACTGCTCCTTCATAAAACACGGATAAGCCGTGGGCTAGAACTGGCCTGTCAGAGGCAAAACTACAAACTCACTGTCTGGTGTTATGGTTTGTGGTGGGGCAAATTGTCGCTGGACATCACATTGCCAATTAGCCATTAATAACCCACTAGCACACTGTCCGTAGGCTACGCTAGGTTTTATGTTTAGACGGCTCGAGTTTAGACCAAGAATTGTTATTGTCAGCTATGCCAGTCTTAAGCATGCTATTGCAATGCATTATTGTGTTCTAGAACGTTCATAAAGATGGTTCTAAAAAACGACATGTTTCTCATGTAAAATGGGTTGATAAATT
>PYXC01001403.1:372500-377500 GCA_015244755.2 Tenualosa ilisha | reverse complement strand
GGGCGTCATAAAGAGAGACGTGTCATAAAGAGAGACTCATCTCTATAAAGAGAGAGTTCAATTTGTTTTCATTTCCACCTCCATTCAGACTGTCTCTCAGAGCTCTCACATCATCATCACTCACCCTGAGTACAAAGTCAGCCTCCAGAGCTGTGTGTGTGTGTGTGTGTGTGTGTGTGTGTGTGAGCATCCTTCGTTTGCCAGTGCGGAGACAGAGGCACATTTTCAGCTGAGGTGCCAGCGTCACTGAGTTCGTCATCCTTTGCAGAAGTAGGTTATCATCAGAGGGAGGCGCAGTGACATAGCACTGGAGCCCTCAGTGCAAAGAAAGGACACACACACACACACACACATACACACACACATATACACACACACACACAGATGGCACATGATGCCAGAGATGATGCTGATGTCAACATGATGTCAACTGTTTTCTGTGCTGTTTCTGTGTGTGTGTGTGTGTGTGTCTGTGTATCTGTGTATGAATGTTTGTCTGAGTGTGTGTGTGTCTGTGTGTGTGTGTGCGTGTGTCTGTGTGTGTCTGTGTATGTATGTTTGTCTGAGTGTGTGTGTCTGTGTGTGTGTGTGTGCGCCTGTGTATGTATGTATGTTCGCCTGTGTGTGTGTGTCTGTATATGTATATTTGTCTGTGTGTGCGTGTGTGTGTGTGCATGTGCGTGTGTGTGTGTGTGTGTGTGTGTGTGTGTGTCTGTATATGTATATTTGTCTGTGTGTGCATGTGTGTGTGTGTGCCTGTGTATGTATGTGTGTTCGTCTGTGTCTGTGTGTCTGTATATGTATATTTGTCTGTGGTGTGTGTGTGTGTGTGTGTGTGTGTGTGTACATGGTGGTTGAACTTCAGAAGTCATTCTCATTAGTGCCCTGGAGGAGGTGCAAGGCGCAAGTCAGCTGCTCACTTAACACTCTCTTACACACACACACGCACACACACACACACACACACGCACACACACAAACACACTGACACTTATATATTCTCACACGCGTCACTCCCTGTTACACTCTCCCTTAAAGCAGAGGCTACTAGGGACAGGGTAAAGCAGAGGAGAAGAGAGAGAGAGAGAGAGGAGAGGAAAAGAGAAGAAAGAGAGGGAGAGACTGACTGAAAAGAAACAGTAAACTCTTCAGTTTGAGCTCCTTCTGACGCCAGATAAACCATCCAGCTCTCTACTATAGACTGGATAGCAACTCAACAGGTATGTCAACTTAAAGCGACTTATTTTAGCTAACTTAGCATATAAGGGCTTTTTTAGGTATGTTAGCTGTTGTTGTTATATGTAAATTGGGTTAATTTAGGTGTGTTAGCCTAGCGCTGAGCTGGCTAATGTGTGTGAATGGATGTGTATGTGTTTGTCGTCAGAGAGAGGACACTGTGCTGGTGTGTTTGAATGGACGTGTGTGTGTGTGTGTGTGTGTGGTCAGATAATGGACACTAAGCATTGCTGGTGTTTGTGAATAGACATGTGTGTGTTGTCAGAGAGTGGACACTGAGGAGTGCTGGTGTGTGTGCATGGACGTGTGTGTGTATCGTCAGAAAGTGGACACCGAGGAGTGCTGGTGTGTTTGAATGTGTGTGTGTCTGACTCAGGCCAGTCAGAGAGTACACTCACTGGAAGTGAGAATAGAATAGTGTTTCTGAAAATGATGTCTCTGACAGGAACATGGTGTCTTTGTCAGACCTAACTAACACTGGCTTTGGGACAAAGTCTCTCTCTCTCTCTCTCTCTCTCTCTCTCTCTTCTCTCTCTCTCTCTCTCTCTTCTCTCTTTCTCTCTCCCTCTCTGGTGAGTGTGTGTGTGTGTGTGTGTGTGTCCGTAGTGCTCTGTGTCCAAGGCATCAGGCCCTGCTGTGGAGGTGTGTGTGTGTGTGTGTGTGTGTGTGTGTTTGTGTGTAATGCAGGAGGCTCAGTGCTTCAGGTCACAGCAGTAGGGCTTCATCAACCCCACAAGGTCCTATTGCTTTGAAGCAGCACTTTCTTAGTGTGTGTATGCGTGTGTCTGGGCAGTTGCACACTAAATGAACATGAGGAACTGCTACACTCACTGACTGTGTGTGTGTGTGTGTGTGTGTGTGTGTGTGTGTCTGTCCCTAAGGGTCACAGTCAAAGGCCCAAAGGCCCTGGAGGGCCTAATCCCCTCTGAATCAGATCATGGTCCAGTCGATTGTCTTATTGTCTCTAATTCAATTGTGCCCCTCCCGCTGTACTCCTAATTACTGTGTGCTTTGGAGAGGCTTTTAAAGCAGACAGCCAGAGGCCCAGAGAGCCGCCGCTGTCGCTAACAGAGCTTCTGTCCTTCTTCTCCCCGCTTCCTGGCCAGGAGCAAAGCAGCACAGCGGCCCAGCGCTGGAGCAGAGAGCAGAGCACACAATCAGCACTTTTATTTCCAAAGATCCCCATGCTGGGAGGCACAGTATAATCTCTATTGACATTGCTGTGTGTGTGTGTGTGTGTGTGTGTTCTGAGTCACTATTTGATTACTCTGCAGTGGTTGGTGGTGGTTAGCCTGTTGTTTAGTCACTCTGGGGAATAACTTGACTGCTGTTTGGTTGGTCAAATGTTGTTTGGTCGACCCAAAGTGAAATATACAAGGCTTCTGCAAGATGCTTGCAGGGGTCAAGTGTGTATCTGTGTGTGTGTGTGTGTGTGTCTGTGTGTTTGTGTGTTGGTGTCAGTGGAGAAAGGTTAGACTCATAGCTCTGGACAGCAAAGCAAAGGTGTGAGTCAGGGCTGAGGCACAGAGGGATCTAGCGTCGGTGTGTGTGTGTATGTGTGTGTGTGTGTGTGTGTGTGTGTGTATCTGTGTGTGTGTGTGTGTGTGTGTGTGTGTGTATGTGTGTGTGTGTGTGTGTGTGTGTGTTGTGTATCTGTGTGTGTGTGTATGACTATGTCTGTGGTTTTGGACACATTGACCATCCCAACATCAAAATTAAGCTCTGCTATGAACATATACAATATACAATCCATATGCTGTGCTGTACCCTATATATACCGCTCTAGAGGAGACTGTGTGCCGTACCCCTGTATATATGTTGTGTGTGTGTGTGTGTGTGTGTGTGTGTGTGTGTCTGTATATATATATATGTCTCTTGACTGTAAATAGCACACCCATACACTTGATCCATATGACTCAGGTGTGACCCATCACTCCCCCATACAGAACCGCTTCACCTCTCACAGTTGTGTTCAGCAGTACAGACAGGCATTTGTGTTCAGCAGTACAGACAGGCATGTTGTGTTCAGCAGTACAGACAGGCATGTTGTGTTCAGCAGTACAGACAGGCATGTTGTGTTCAACAGTACAGACAGGCATGTTGTGTTCAACAGTACAGACAGGCATGTTGTGTTCAGCAGTACAGACAGGCATGTTGTGTTCAGCAGTACAGACAGGCACGTTGTGTTCAGCAGTACAGACAGGCACGTTGTGTTCAACAGTACAGACAGGCATGTTGTGTTCAACAGTACAGACAGGCATGTTGTGTTCAGCAGTACAGACAGGCATGTTGTGTTCAACAGTACAGACAGGCATGTTGTGTTCAGCAGTACAGACAGGCATGTTGTGTTCAGCAGTACAGACAGGCACGTTGTGTTCAGCAGTACAGACAGGCACGTTGTGTTCAGCAGTACAGACAGGCACGTTGTGTTCAGCAGTACAGACAGGCACGTTGTGTTCAGCAGTACAGACAGGCATGTTGTGTTCAACAGTACAGACAGGCATGTTGTGTTCAGCAGTACAGACAGGCATGTTGTGTTCAGCAGTACAGACAGGCATGTTGTGTTCAACAGTACAGACAGGCATGTTGTGTTCAACAGTACAGACAGGCATGTTGTGTTCAGCAGTACAGACAGGCATGTTGTGTTCAGCAGTACAGACAGGCATGTTGTGTTCAGCAGTACAGACAGGCATGTTGTGTTCAGCAGTACAGACAGGCATGTTGTGTTGCTAGGAACCTGTCAAGACAGGGATTCACATCTCAGCTGTCACTGCTGTTGCTCTAGGGGAGACTGGCCCTGAAGTGATTGACAAATGTAAGTTGTAAGCGTCTGCTAAATAAATCGACTAAATCCATGAATACAGAGGCGGGGTGTGTGTGTGTGTGTGTGTGTGTGTGTGTGCTCTATAACACACTCCCTGCTGTTGGTCTACACACACAAGATCACTATGACTGGAATTACCAGTAAAGCATCACTTTGCCCTTGCTCTATGGAAATGATAAGACATCTGGTTTTATATATTGCAAATATGTGTGTGTGTGTTTTGCCTTGTTGTGTGTGTGTGCATGTGTGTGTGTGTGTGTGTTTGTGTGTCAGGCGTGGAGACAGATGTGTGTATATTTGGTTGCCGCCTGACACGTGATTACATGTATTCTGTGGTTGCCAGGAAACCGTGTCTCTCACATTTGTTCTCTAAAGAGAGAAGCAGAGGAGACGGAGATCTTAGCAGGTGAGAGTGGGGAAGGCAATCATAGGCGCACACAGAGCCTGTGTGTCTGGGGAAGGCAATCATAGGCGCACACAGAGCCTGTGTGTCTGGGGAAGGCAATCATAGGCGCACACAGAGCCTGTGTGTCTGGGCACCTCTGCAATTATGGGGAACGCATGCAAATCAGGTCCACAATAGTGAGTTGTAGTCAAGAGAAGCACAGAAGAACAATGAAAAGGGCAGCATCACACACACACACACACACTCCACCAGTCATCAACCACTTTGAGATTACTGAAAAATACTGGACAGTGTATATCCTATGTGTGTGTGTGTGTGTATGTGTGTGTGGAGAGAGAGATAGATTGTGAGTGTGTTTGTGTGTGTGACACAGAGGGTGGATGTCTGTCATAATGTTTTGTAGCTATTGCAGATGTGTGTGAGTGTGTTGCAGTATATTGCTTTTCAATGCAGGCGTCCCAAGATGACCAACATCACTGCATGTGAAAGGCTCCTGTGGAAGGTGCTGCAGTCTGTTTTATGCATGAGAGAGAG
>PYXC01001403.1:330000-362500 GCA_015244755.2 Tenualosa ilisha | reverse complement strand
CATATGTTTGCACATGTTCAAATTAATGTACATCTTAGATGCTTTTTGTGATTTGCATGTAAAATAGAATTGAATAAAATGAACTAATAACATCTCTCTTTTGTCACTTTCTTCCTCATCCTGTCTCTCTCCCTCTCTCTCTTTCTTCTCCTTTACTTCTTTCTCTCTCTCTCTCTCTCTCTCAGGGAGTGGAGATCATCTCCACAGGGTCAAGTAATCATTACGTCACAGGCACAGTAGCCGAGGTGAGTGACACACGCTCGCACGCACACACACACACACACACACAGACATATGCACATACACACACACTCACACACACAGATATATGCACATACACACTCACACACACAGTGGCATGCACATGCTTTAAAAGCATTTAGTGGTTTGAAAGCCTTTGGGTTTCACCACAGATTGGCCCACCATAATTATGTTGTTTCTTTCGACTTTTAATGCAAATTTGAACCATTCAAATGGGACAGGAAATTGCTGCAACGCTTGAAATCTGCAAAAATCTTTTGCAGTGAATAAAAATCAATTATCTAGAGAGGGGTGGAAAAGTTCCCGTTTGAAATAGTGTGTGATGTGATAAAGGATGGCAGAAGTGGAGTTATTTGCAGAAATTCCCATGGCTGTTTCCTGAGGAGTCTCGCTGAACGTCAGCCGGATAGTCTAGTGTGCAACTCACACACCAATTCATAAGTCCCAAGGGACTGTTCATGTTTACGCTTTGCAGAACACAAGTGATTGACATACATAGAAACTCTTACTGTCTTTAGAAGAATGTGGATGAATTACAGCAACACAGTGTAGTGAATTACGTTACATTTTTACAACGGTGGCAGCTGGGATTTGAACCCACAACTTTTCAGGCTACTAGCATGCTAGCCAGGTTCCTTAACCACTACGCTACCACTACCCGCACAGTGTATGGTTGTAAGAAGTTTTGACGCACAGTGTCTGTGTCTGCTCTTTCCTGGTCCAATCCGGTCCGGTCTGGTCTGGTCCAGTCTCCTGCTGAGTTCTGTGAGAAGATCCTGGCTGGGGACGAGGTGGTCCAGGTCAATGACCAGATTGTGGTGAGTTGCCCACAGCTCAAACAAACACACACACACCCCATCCTAACAGTCTCACATTCAACCTACAGTTCAAACATACACACACACATACACACACTCAGCATAAAGTCACACATTAGGCCCACTCCTTAAACCCAGCAGTGGCCAGCTGAGCTCAGTACTGTAGCACATGTCCTCATGAGTGGCTAGTCATGATACCTAGGCAGGTTAACTCTTTAACAGATTGGGGTCAGCAAGGTCTTATTAACTCCTTATTATCCGTTATCCATCCCCTATGTATTGCTAATGTACCTGCACCTGTGTGTGTGTGTGTGTGTGCACCGAGTACATGTACTGGGGTTTTGGTACAAGGGCAACATTGTAACATATTAGAAGGATACCAAGGATACACTGTACCACTGTAAGATTGTATCAAGGATACTAGCATAAGAAGGATACACTGTAAAACTGTAACACTGTTAGAAGGATACTAGAATAGCAAGCACAGTAAAAGTGGAAGATTTTAGAAGACTTTAAGATACTAAGAACAAGGACACACTGTAAGATTGTAGGAAGGATACTAGCATAACAAGGACACACTGTAAGATTGTGGGAAAGATACTAGCATAACAAGGACACACTGTAAGGTTGTAGGAAGGATACTAAAGCGGTGGTGGTGGTGATGGTGAGTCTGACTGGGACCCACAGATACTATACTTACAGAAAAAACTAGTGGGGTCAGTGGCAGCCATCCTGCAGCTGTCCCGCTCGTTAGGAACACACACAGCTGCTGACGGACTGTTCTTGAGATTGTTGACGTTCGGAGTAGAATCATGTCCATTTCGAGTGTAGAGTGTAACTTAGAGTGTAAGCCTGATTAACACATGTCCTTTTATTTCCTTTCATTTGGTGTTAAAGGTCAATCTTCACCTGTGTGGTTTTCACGAGGGTTGTTGTAATGTTCTCTGTTCTAATGTACTAATGTTCCAAGGTGGGCTGGAGTCGGAAGAACCTTGTGAAGAAACTACAGGAGAACCCAAATGGAGTCACACTCGTTTTAAAAAAGGTTCCAGTGTCCATAAAACGCAAAGAGAAACCTCCAGAGGCAGAACCTGAGGTAGTGTGTCTGTGTGTGTGTGTGTGTGTGTGTGTGTGTGAGAGAGAGAGAGAGAGTGGGAAGTACACTCAAGTGGTCAGAGAGATGGCTCTTGGGACTGGGGAGGAAGTGAATGCCTGGTTGTCATAACAAATATCCCCTGGAGCTGATGGGGACTTTGAGCTCGCACACACACACACACACACATACACACACACACACACACACACACACACACACACATACATACATACACACACACACATACACACATACAGTAAGAAGTCTACCAGGATTAGCTTTGTGTGCCAAACACACACACACATCTGCATGTTACAGACATCCTCAAAACTGCAAGTACACAAACACACTCAACCACTCACTCACACACACAGACACACACACACACACACACACACACACACACACACACACATGTTTACACACACACACACACACACACACACACACACACACACACACACACATCTGCATGTTTACGGACGTCCTCAAAACTGCAAGCACACAAACACACTCACTCACACTCTCTCTCACACACACACACACAGACACAGACACACACACACACACACATGTTGACACACACACACACACGTTTACACACACTCACACTCACACACAAGCTCACATACACATGCTCTGACGCACACACACACACTCACAGTGTCTCACACACACTCACACATACATGCTCACACTCACACACATGCTCTAATGTGTGTGTGTGTCTCCGTCTCCGTCTGTGTGTGTGTGTGTGTGTGTGACTGCATGCAGTGAGTGCATATGTGTGAACCTGTAGGTGTGTATAGAACTACTGTATGTGTATTTTGCCTGTAAGTGTGTGTGTGTGTGTGTTTGTGTGTGTGTGTGTTAGAAAGGACAGAGAGGGTCAGAAGGAGGCAGAGAGAGAGAGGTTGGAGGAGTGTGTGTGAGTGTGGTGTCTGTTGTTAGTGTGTGTGTGTGTGTGTGTGTGAGAGAGAGAGAGAGGTTGGAGAAGTGTGTATGTGTGGGAGAGAGAGGTTGGAGAAGTGTGTGTGAGTGTGGTGTCTGTTGTTAGTGTGTGTGTGAGAGAGAGAGAGAGAGAGAGGTTGGAGAAGTGTGTATGTGTGAGAGAGAGAGGTTGGAGAAGTGTGTGTGAGTTTGGTGTGTGTTGTTAGTGTGTGTGTGTGTGTGTGAGAGAGAGAGAGAGAGAGAGAGGTTGGAGAAGTGTGTGTGAGTTGGGTGTGTGTTGTTGGTGTGTTGCCTTTTGTATCTCTGGCACTGAGAGTTTGCCTCATGTGGGTCAAACCCTGGGGAGTTATCACGTCATCTGACTCACACACACACACACACACACACACACACACAGTCATGCTGATAGACACACAAACATCATCAGGTTGGCATCACACCATGGGAGAGGAAATGGCCCTCTATGGTAAAACACACACTCGCATGCACACACACACACACACGCACGCACACAAATGTCACGCCCACAGCCAGAGGAACAGAATAACACTGATGCCTCCTCTATCATTCTCTGTTCCCCTCTTTCTCTCATGTCCTCTCTCTCTCTCCATCCATCTCTTTTCTCTTTCTCTGAGAAGGAGGAAGAGGAGGCTGAACAAGAAGAAGAGGAGGAGGAAGAGGACGAGAAGAGACACTCCATCTTTGAACGAGTCGCAGCCTCAGTCAGGTCCCTGTCCTTCAGGTGAGCGTGACACACCTTTCACACACACACACACACACTGAACAGCTCCATGACACACACACAAACACACACACACACACACAGCATTGCTGCTCCATGACACACACACACACAGCATTGCTGCCCCATGACACACACACACACACACACACACACACACACACACACCACACACACACACAGGAGTCCTGCTCCATGACAGACACACACACACACACACACACACACAGGAATGTTGCTCCATGACACACACCGCACTGCTGCTCTATGACACACACACACACACACCCCACTGCTGCTCCATGTAACACACACACACACACACACACACAGGACTCCTGCTCCATGACATACACACACACACCCACACACACACACACACACACACACACAGAAATGCTGCTCCTTGACACACACACACCCCACTGCTGCTCCATGACGCACACACACACACACACACACACACACACTGCACTGCCACTTAATGGGACTGCAGTAGCTCTAGGTGCCTACAGGAAGTCTTTTTAACCCAGCCCCTGGGTCACTTCAGCTCTAGGTGCCTGCAGGAGGTCTTTTAACCCGTGTGTAACACGTGTGTGTTAGCCCATGTGACCCAAGAAGTGTGTGTGCTACCTGTGTGTAACCATCTCTTAGAGTTAGGGCTTTATTTCATGACCCGTGTGTGTGTGTGTGTGTGTGTGTGTGTGTGTGTGTGTGTTATTAGTGAATGTGACCAGAGTTGACTGTGTGTTCATCTGAAATGAGGACAGCAACAGCTGGCTGATGTTTGCAGTCTTCCCTAGGGGAGCATGGTTGTGTGTGTGTGTGTGTGTGTGTGTGTCTGTTCTGCTCCCTCTTCCACGAATCCTGAGTTCCTTTGAGTGTTGGAGAAAATTCTCTGAAATCCAGAACAGTAGAAGATTATTGCATGTTTGTGTTTGTTCAGCGCTGTCTGTGTGTGTGTGTGTGTGTGTGTGTGTGTGCATGTTTGTGTTTGTTCAGCGCTGTCTGTGTGTGTGTGTGTGTGTGTGTGAGCATGTTTGTGTTTGTTCAGCGCTGTCTGTGTGTGTGTGTGTGTGTGTGTGTGTGTGTGTGTGTGTGTGTGTGCATGTTTGTGTTTGTTCAGTGCTGTCTGTGTACGTGTGTGTGTGTGTGCATGTTTGTGTTTGTTCAGCACTGTCTGTGTGTGTGTGTGTGTGTGTGTGTGTGTGTGCATGTTTGTGTTTGTTCAGTGCTGTCTGTGTGCGTGAGTGTGTGTGTGCATGTTTGTGTTTGTTCAGCGCTGTCTATGTGCGTGTGTGTGTGTGTGTGTGTGTGTGTGTGCATGTTTGTGTTTGTTCAGTGCTGTCTGTGTGCGTGTGTGTGTGTGTGTGTGCATGTTTGTGTTTGTTTAGCGCTGTCTATGTGCGTGTGTGTGTGTGTGTGTGCATGTTTGTGTTTGTTTAGTGCTGTCTGCGTTGAAACAATGCTGTCTGAAGCCTGTTGAACTCACAGCATCATCTCTTGTGTGTGTGTATGTGTGTGTGTGTGTGTGTGTGTGTGTGTGTGTGTGTGTGTGTGTGTGTGTGTGTGTGTCCCAAGACATAGAGTGCGTGTGAGGAGGGCGTGTTGAATGCTTCAGGTTGTTATGGAGCCATAATGTACCAGGGCAAGTGCTTTGTGTGCAAAGGTTTCATTCATCTGCTGTGGGAGCCGCAGTGAGTGTGTGTATGTGTGTGTGTGTGTGTGTGTGTGTGTGGGTGTGTGTGTGTTTATTTATGTGTGTGTGATGATAATTAATGGTTATGCAGTTCAACACTGCCGTGTATGATTGGTCTTTATATTGAGTGCATAATTAGCTTGTTCCTGTGAAGGCGATTGGATAATTGGTCCAGGTAACTGATGACCACTGTGACCAATGTCAAAGTGTGATTGACAGCTACCATGTTTGATTGACAGCTCTGTGATTTTGACCAAGACAGCACTGACATGATGATTGATGGCTGCTCTATCCGATTGACAGGTCCTGCATTATTGACTGTGATCAACATGTCCTTGATTGACACCGCTGCTGTGATTGATTGGCAGCTGCGGTGCTATTGATGGATTATTGACAGATGACTACGTGATGATGTGCTGATTACTCCTCTGCTGGGTGATTGACAGGCTTCTGTGTGGGGGGCAGCTGAGTGATGAGCAGTGATGGTGCCTTATTGACAGGATTGACTGTGTGATTGACAGGTCAGCGGTCCATGGGCCTCAGGCTCGGCAGCTGATGGGTCAGGAGGAATCAGAGATCCCCAGTGACAGCAGCGTGGGTGAAAGGAGCAACACTTCACAACTCAACCACAAGGGGGCAGGTGAGAACACAGGTCTGATGCAGAGAGGGAGAATTCTCATGTGATGTAGTGTGTGTGTGTGTGTATGTGTTTGTGTGTGTATGTGTGTGTGTGTGACAGAGAGAGAGATTACATGAGTGTACAACGTATGAAGTCAGTTTACTAAGAGTGTAACTGTATACGGCTGTTCAGCTACACGCTAATTCATCTTCAGTTCAGTCCAGTTTCACTTGATTAGTTTTCAGTTAATTACTATTTAGTTATCATTTCAGTTAAGAACTCTTGCTTACATTGGATTTCAGTTGGATTTCATTTTGGATTTAAATATGTACTTTCTGTGCATATGTGTGTACATGTGATTTGTGTGTGTGTCTACATATATATGTGTGTGTGTGTGTGTCCATGCAGAGACTGAGGAGGTGAACCGGTCAAGAGCGAGTAGTTTAGGCCTGGAGTTAGAGGTGCCAGCACACCACCGCTCCCCGTCCCGTTCCCCCGGCCCCTCCCCCTGCCCCTCCCCCATCCCAGGGGCCCTGGAGGTCAGCCGCAGCAGCATCAGCTCCTGTCCAGAGATGGGGGGACACAGAGTGAGTGTGTGTGTCTCTGTGTGTGTCTCTGTGTTTTCTGTGTGTGCATATGGCTGTGTGTGTGTCTGTATGTGTCTGCTTGTATGTGTCTGTGTTTTCTGTGTATATGCATATGTGTGTGTATGTGTGTGTGTGAGAGAGAGAGAGAGAGAGAGATACTAAATTAATAAACAAAATAAATGTTTTGTGTTTGCTCTCTCAGGATGAGCCAGAAACCAAGAAGACCTCTGTTAAAGGTAGTCAGTTCATTCTTCTATATCCCTGATATGCTAATCAAGGCTAAGCAGTGCTAATGCTTATATGCTAATCAAGGCTAAGCAGTGCTAATGCTGATATGCTAATCAAGGCTAAGCAGTGCTGATAGCGATGCTGCTATGCTAATCAGGCTAAGGTACTCAGCCACTGCGTCTGAATTTAAGCATTTAAGCATGAATTTGAGCTTTGCTTGAGAGATTATGGCAAAGCTAGTTTTAACTAGCTAACTAACTAAGGACAAGGTGGGATACATTTAGCATGCTATGGCCATAGATGCTGATGAGATCAATGACTCTCATGAATATGAAAGCTGTTCCAGCCCTCCCTGGTTGTGCCGTTTATCCCGGCAGGTAAGACAACGGCGATGAGTCGTCGGCGCGTGTCGTGTCGGGAGCTGGGTCGGCCCGACTGCGATGGATGGCTCTGGAAGAAGAGGAAGGAGACCAGCATGTTCATGACCCAGAAGTGGCAGCGGTTCTGGTTCGTGCTCAAAGGACACACACTCTACTGGTACAACAGCCAACAGGTACAGCACTGCAAACACACTCTCCACAAACACGCTCTCCACAAACACGCTCTCCACAAACACGCTCTCCACAAACACACTCTCCACAAACACACTCTCCACAAACACACTCTTCACAAACACACTCCACAAACTTGCTTTCCACAAACACACTTTCCACAAACACACTTTCCACAAACACGCTCTCTACTGGTACAACAGCCAACGGGCATGACAAGGGCACTCATTAGGAGTTTGAGCGGGCATGACAAGGGCACTCATTAGGAGTTTGAGCGGGCATGATGAGTGTACTCATTAGTACTCATTAGTACCCTTGTCATTAGCTGTGGTGCTCTTGTGGCAGTAGAGGCACTGATGTGTGATGTATATGTGTGTGTTTATACAGATTACTGATGTGTGATGTATATGTGTGTGTATATGTGTGTGTTTATACAGATTACTGATGTGTGATGTATATGTGTGTGTATGGGCTCTATTTTGACGATCATATGCGTATTGTCTAAAGTCTGTCGCGCAAGTTGCTTTGGGGGCGTGCCCGACACAATTTGGTATTTTGACCGCGGGAAAAGCGAACATTGCGCCAGGCACATGGTTCAAAAGGGTTGGTCTTCATTAGTCATGGGTGTTTTTGGGCGTAACATACAATTAACCAATCAGGATTTATACTCTCATTCCCTTTAAAAGCCAGCGGCGCATTTTCCATGGTGTGTTGCTATTACTATGGCGAATTTACCCGGTAGTTTTTCGATGGAGGAGACCGATCTGCTAGTGCGTGAGGTAAAAGCGCGTGAACAGGTTATCTTCGGGGATGGAAAGAATCCCCCCAAACCTCCACGGGTCAAGGAAGTATGAGAGGATATATCCTCAGTTGTGTCCTCCGCCTTTGGCAAAAAAAGAACATCCAAACAGTGCCGAAAGCGGTACAATGATGTTAGAAGACGGGGGAAACAAAAGCTTTCAACGCAAATTAATAAATATTGTGGATATATGTGATGTACATTTATATTTCATATTTCCAGGGACTCGATAATCTTTTTCTCCACATGAAAACCTTTGTATAAACCCTGCTGCGCGCTAAAATAGCTTTTCAGCAATGCGCAACTGACGACAGACCAGGGTTTTGTTGGTCACTGGTGGATTTCATTTTTGCGTCCTTATAATAGCATCTGGCACGCTTTGCGCCAGACCACACCTCTTCTTTTCGCTGACACACCCGTGACGGTGCAGTGTCATCTGCTATCTAGACAACGTGATTTTTTGCTGGAAAAAATGAACGATGCGCTGGCACAGAATAGTAATGACACCATGCGCATGTCGCGAATGCACAGTGCGCCGCGGCATGATAGGGCCCTATATGTGTGTGTTTATACAGATTACTGATGTGTGATGTATATGTGTGTGTATATGTGTGTGTTTATACAGATTACTGATGTGTGATGTATATGTGTGTGTATATGTGTGTGTTTATACAGATTACTGATGTGTGATGTATATGTGTGTGTTTATACAGATTACTGATGTGTGTATATGTGTGTGTTTATACAGATTACTGATGTGTGATGTATATGTGTGTGTATATGTGTGTGTTTATACAGATTACTGATGTGTGATGTATATGTGTGTGTTTATACAGATTACTGATGTGTGTATATGTGTGTGTTTATACAGATTACTGATGTGTGATGTATATGTGTGTGTATATGTGTGTGTTTATACAGATTACTGATGTGTGATGTATATGCGTGTGTATATGTGTGTGTTTATACAGATTACTGTGTGTGTTTGTGTTGTTGTATGAGAGGTCATTTGATTGTCTTGATTTGCTCATATTCTTAATTGGCTTAAGTGTCAACACAAATACACTGAACGCTCTGTGAGTGTGTGTGTGCCAGAATGTCACCATTTGCACAATTTAGGCAAGAGTGTGTGTGTGTGTGTGTGTGTTGCATGTGTGAGCGTTTGTGTGTGTGTGCGCGTTTGCGCTTGTGTGTGTGTGTGCGTGTGGATAGGTGGGTGCTGACGTACTGTATATACACTTGTGTGTCCACAGGAAGAGAAAGCAGAAGGTCTTGTGCAGATTGGCAGCTACAGTATTGAGAGTGCCGGAGAACACAAGCGGAAGTAGTAAGAGGCTCACACACATTCCTATTTGCTGTCTCACACACACACTCTTCTGGTTGTTGTCTCACACATACACACTCCTCTGGTTGCTGTCTCACACAGACACTCCCCTGGTTGTTGTCTCACACATACACACTCCTCTGGTTGCTGTCTCACACACACACTCTTCTGGTTGTTGTCTCACACAGACACTCCCCTGGTTGCTGTCTCACACACACACTCTTCTGGTTGTTGTCTCACACAGACACTCCCCTGGTTGTTGTCTCACACATACACACTCCTCTGGTTGCTGTCTCACACACACACTCTTCTGGTTGTTGTCTCACACACACACTCCTCTGGTTGTTGTCTCACACATACACTCCCCTGGTTGTTGTCTCACACATACACTCCTCTGGTTGCTGTCTCACACATACACACTCTTCTGGTTGTTGTCTCACACATACACTCCCCTGGTTGCTGTCTCACACATACACTCCTCTGGTTGCTGTCTCACACACACACTCCTCTGGTTGCTGTCTCACACACTGATTCCCCTTCTCTGTGTGTTTGCTGTTCCTGTTGGAGGGAGGTCTTCCCCATACGCACTGTAACTGCCCCCCCCCCCACACACACACACCCCTTTGATCATGTGCATGTGACAAGAACATTTCCTTGTACCCTTGTACAGTAACTGCATCCATGAGTGTGTGCTGCGTAGCCCTCAGCAGCTAATAGCATAATGAATCCATCCCATAATACTGACATATCTGCTCCTTCAACACACACAAACCCCAGACTTGTGTCCATATGTCTGTCTCCTCTGTGTAAACAGCTGCTGTTTTGTGTGATTTTTGTCAATACATTTTCAGTGTGTGCTCCCTACCTACTTAGCAGCATGTGTTTAGCAGTGTGTATGTGTGTGTGTGTGTGTGTGTGTGTGTGTGTGTGTGTGTGTGTGTATGTGAGAGAGAGAGAGTGTCTGCATCTGTGCCTGTGTGGCTTAATGTGAGGAGTGTAGAATGTGTGAGTATGTGGGAGAAGGAGAGAGTGTCATAGTGTGTGTGTGTGTGTGTGTGTGAGAGAGAGAGACAATGTGTGAGTGTGTGTGTGTGTGAGAGAGAGACAATGTGTGAGTGTGTGTGTGTGTGTGTGTGTGTGTGAGAGAGAGAGACAATGTGTGAGTGTGTGTGTGTGTGAGAGAGAGACAATGTGTGAGTGTGTGTGTGTGTGTGAGAGTGTGTGTGTGGGTGTGTGTGAGAGAGAGACAATGTGTGAGTGTGTGTGTGTGTGTGAGAGTGTGTGTGTGGGTGTGTGTGAGAGAGAGACAATGTGTGAGTGTGTGTGTGTGTGTGGGTGTGCGCGTGTGTGAATGTGTGTGTGTGTGTATGTGTGTGTATGCACGGTAGAAGCACTGAGGCATGTAACGACTGTCATTCTCTTGACTGATGGCTTTTAATTTAAGCAGCCATGTTTCCTATTCTCAAGGGTGTGTGTGTGTGTGTAGGGGGGGGCTAGTCTCATCACCTCGGCTGCTTCACTCCTTTTTCCACTCTTCCCTCACACTCCTTCATTCTATCCCTCCTCATCCTTCTCATTGTCAGTTTATCTTTCTAGTTCCCTCTCTCTTTTCATTTACTTCTTCTGTCCTTTCTCTCCCCTCCTCTCTCCCCATTTTCATCTGACCTCTATTCTATCTCTCTTTTTGCCTCCATCTGTCTGTTCTTCCTTTTTCTGCCCTGTTTGTTCTGTTCGGTTTTATTTATTTTCCTCCTTTCTGTCTTTCTCTCTCTTCCTCTCTCTCTTTCTCCATCCTTCCATCTCTAATTTACTTCTTTCCCTCTCTTCCTTCCTCCCTCATTTTTCATCTGTCCATCTTTGTTCTCTCTCTCTGAAGTGTCTTCAAGATGTGCCACCAGCGTTTCCAGACATTCTTCTTCGCTGCGGACAATGTCAGTGACATGAGCAAGTGAGTAGTGCTGACATCAGCCCCCATCCAACCCTCTGTGACAGCCAATCACATCCCAGACGCTGCACCGTGCTTATATGTGCTCATATGTGCTGAAGAAAGATGATTTTGGCGTCAGTCGTTCACCACAGACGCATCTGAGTGGTGATCCAGTGTAGATTACGGGCTGGAGTTTGGCACACACACACACACACACACACACACACACACACACACACAGATGACCATTAGAATATATCATCCTTAGTTTCCGTCAGAGTCAGATATGCTGTAGTGTCACTCCTGGCTGTGAAGGAATACCAGGTGTTGTGTTAGATGTGTGATAGATCGATGACAGGTGAGATATATACTGTATATGTATATACTGTATATATATATGAAGAGTTTGGTTGCAAAAAGCTATAAATCCATTTTTGAAAATATTCAAAGTCATGTTTTTAATTGTGTATTTCAGTAATTATTGATCAAACTTAAATGATATTGATTTGATCTTGTGGAAGTCAATCTAATGAAAGCAACCCAAATGTGGATACAGTGATGGAGGCCTGTCTGAAAAAACAAAATGTAAAAAAATATATTTCTGAAAATGAATTAAAATGGTGGATATAGCAACCAGACTCTTCATATATGTGCTGGGTGTTGTAGTAGTTGCTGACTAGATAATAGATATGTAACAGGCAGAGGATCAGGACAAAGACTAACTCACCAGGCTCTGGGTCTGATTCCAGTTTCCTTTGGAGGGGCCTCTTCACTTACATAGACACACTCTCTCTCCCTCTCTCTCTCTCTCACTCTCACACACACACACACACGCACACACACTCTCACACACATGTTCACATCACACACTCACAGACACACACGCATACCTTTTGTCCTGTGTGAGTGTAATGTGTGCAGACAGTCACACCAGCAGGTAGTCCACCTGCACCTTCTCCATTGTGAAATGTCATGCATACACAAACACACACAGTGATTACACACTCGATAAAACGCACACCACAGAGCCACCTACACACAAATGCAACATTTACCCTTCAGGAGGCGAATATCAGCAAATCCACGGACACTTCCACAGGAAAGTATTTGTGTCCAAAGATCCGCCTGGTAAACGGAATGCTGCCTTCTGGAATGTGTCATATTCCATCAGCTTTTCATTCAGATGCTTTCAGGATTTTCTCTGTGAGATTTCAGATCTGTCTTTGAGAGATCTAGCACTCAGGAGAGATTTCAGATCTTTGAGAAGGCATTCTGAGCTGCACTCAGGAGAGATTTTAGATCTTTGAGAAGGCATTCTGAGCTGCACTCAGGAGAGATTTCAGATCTTTGAGAAGGCATTCTGAGCTGCACTCAGGAGAGATTTCAGATCATTGAGAAGGCATTCTGAGCTGCACTCAGGAGAGATTTCAGATCTTTGAGAAGGCATTCTGAGCTGCACACAGGAGAGATTTCAGATCTTTAAGAAGGCATTCTGAGCTGCACTCAGGAGAGATTTTAGATCTGTCTTTGAGAAGGCATTTTGAACTGCATTCAGGAGAGATTTCAGATCTTTGAGAAGGCATTCTGAGCTGCACTCAGGAGAGACTTCAGATCTGTCTTTGAGAAGGCATTTTGAACTGCATTCAGGAGAGATCTCAGTTAAGACCCTGTTAAGATATCAGTAAGATTAGGATTGGAGGGCTGATATCAGTAAGGTGAGGATGAAAAGGCTGATATCAGTTTTAAGTTCTAAGATGGGCACAAAAACTATGTCCTTGGACCAGATAGAAAGACACATACGGACTTCACACACACACACACTGACTTGTAATGTAATAGACAGTAAAACACTGTCTTTGGTCCTGACTGAAAGACGATACAGAATACACACACACAAACACACACACACACACACACACACTGACTTGTAATATAAAGACAGTAAAACACTGTCTTTGGTCCTGACTGAAAGACGCACACAGACTACACAGACTACACACACAAACACACACACACACACACACACTGACTTGTAATGTAATAGACAGTAAAACACTTTGGTCTTTGGTCCTGACTGAAAGATAGGCACTATTGGACTGTAGTCATGGCCTGCCCCTGACTACCCCCAATATGAACGGAAGATTCTATTCTAAAGTGATGTAAACACCATAAATAATCGCAGTGTTGTCTCACTCAGAATGAGACCAGTAGTCACATGATTGATGTGCGTGTGAACGTGCTCAGTGACGTTATGATGTCAGTAGTCACATGATTGCTGTGCGTGTGAATGTGCTCAGTGACGTTATGATGTCAGTAGTCACATGATTGCTGTGCGTGTGAATGTGCTCAGTGACGTTATGATGTCAGTAGTCACATGATTGCTGTGCATGTGAATGTGCTCAGTGACGTTATGATGTCAGTAGTCACATGATTGCTGTGCGTGTGAATGTGCTCAGTGACGTTATGATGTCAGTAGTCACATGATTGCTGTGCATGTGAACGTGCTCAGTGACGTTATGATGTCAGTAGTCACATGATTGCTGTGCATGTGAACGTGCTCAGTGACGTTATGATGTCTGTTCAGGAGGGATGCACTGCAAACACAGACAGTGGCACAGATAGAGAGGCAGTCAGTGCGATAATGTGCAGGTACACACACACACACACAAATATACACACACTCTCTATCTCTCTCTCTCTCTCTCTCTCTCTCTCACACACACACACTTATTCTTTCTGTCCTGCTTACAAACATATAATCTTATTGACACTCACACAAACAAAAACACACACACACACAGACCAGACACACGCACACATTAGTCAGTCTGATGATGCACAGGTTCTCTACCTCACCTCCTTACCCAGACTAGTTTGGCAGCTTGTGTGTGTGTGTGTGTGTGTGTGTGTGAGGAGGCCAAGGTCATACAGATCCAGTATATCCAACAGCATGATTATTTAATCAGCTGTTAGCTTTAGCAACTCATCACCACACACACCACACACACACAGGGTGCATTCCCATATCACACAAGGTGTGTGTGTCACTGAAAGATAGCTTACGAATCTGAAAGCTTGCTGTGTGTGTGTGTGTGTGTGTGTGTGTGTGTGCCCCCTGGAGTTATCTCCCACAGACACTCAGAGCGTCACTGGGCTTATCTCACAAACACACACACACACACACACACACACACACAGCAAGCTTTCAGATTTGTCAGTACACACTAATACACACTCTCAAATACATATAAATATATAAATGGTTACACACACACACACACACACACTGAAGTAGTAAGAAGTATGATCCCAAGTAGTAAACAGGTAAAGTGTGCCCCCATCTGAGAGAGTGGAGTATTGCAGGAGAAGACAAAGCACTTTAATAATCCCAGCAATAACCCTGAGCCTCATATCAGCATGTGAAAACTGCTTTGCAAACACAATAAGCTTGTCACAGTGCACACAGGGCCACTTCCACTGACATGGATTGCCACTTAGGTGTAGAGGACAAGATTTGATTAGATTCTCAGAGAGCTTCTCAATCTAATTACACATTTTATCACAGTTTTAGAAGAGCCTGTTCTTTTATTCATTTTGAAATCAAGTATATTGCATATTAGATAACAACAAATACACTCCAATTAGCAATAAGTAAACCTTGCTTCACTGTGAAAAATTAAAAATCCAGTTTAAATGCTGTGAACTGTTTACCTTAGTAGCAGACTAGTGAGGTTTACTTAAGCCTGTTTGAGGCAGTGAGTTCCCACCAATGTTTCCACTCAGCTGCACTTATTCTTTTTTACACACATGCAAATACATACATACACACACACACACACACACACACACACGCATGATATAAACACAGACATACTGTACACAGGGAATGTTTGTGTAGACATATACTGTGTATATAAACATAAAGCAAACATACACATTCTATATGCATTCTGTGAGTAACACACCCAGACTGCACTTCTTCAGTAGCTGGACTTGAGGGCATGAAGTGTATACATCTTGTGTATACAGTACAATACAGACTAACGCAGGAATAACACAATACAGACTAACGCAGGAATAACACAATACAGACTAACGCAGGAATAACACAATACAGACTAACGCAGGAATAACACAATACAGACTAACGCAGGAATAACACAAAACTGACTAACGCAGGAATAACACAATACAGACTAACACAGGAATAACACAAAACTGACTAACGCAGGAATAACACAATACAGACTAACACAGGAATAACACAAAACTGACTAACGCAGGAATAACCCAAACTGACTAACGCAGGAATAACACGATACAGACTAACGCAGGAATAACACGATACAGACTAACGCAGGAATAACACAAAACTGACTAACGCAGGAATAACACAAAACTGACTAACGCAGGAATAACACAATACAGACTAACGCAGGAATAACACAAAACTGACTAACGCAGGACTAACACTACACAGACTAACACAGGAATAACACAATACAGACTAACACAGGAATAACACAATACAGACTAACGCAGGAATAACACAATACAGACTAACACAGGAATAACACAATACTGACTAACGCAGGAATAACACAATACAGACTAACACAGGAATAACACAATACTGACTAACGCAGGAATAACACAATACTGACTCTTTACAAGACTTTCTGAACTCTTGAACTTGTAATCACTCCTGGCAATTTCTCTGCTAAGTGTGTGTGTGTGTGTGTGTGCGCATGCCTGCTTCTCTGCTTCTCTCAGGTTAATGTAAATGTTGACCCTGCTCCTCTCCTCTCCTCTCCTCTTGTGCTGCGGCGGCTGGGGACTCTGTCTCTGTCTGTGTGTAGGTGGATTAACAGCCTCATCACCACCATTCAGAAATACAAGAAACTCCATAAGGGCCAGCCAGACAGCGAGGAAGGTAGGACATGTCCTCAAGACTGGTGTGTGTGTGTGTGTGTGTGTGTGTGTGGAGAGAAAGAGTGAGACAGAAAGTGCAATTGAGTGTGCACATGTATGTGTGCATATCTGTGCTTGTGTGTGTGTGTGTGTGTGTGTGTAAGCTTTTTGTGCTTTTGTGTTGCAGAGTGTTACAGCGAGACTGAATCAGAGGATGAGGGCTCTGCATCGCCTCGATCTCACAAGAAAAAAAATTACTCAGTAAGGACTATGAAACACTACACAAACACACGCACACACACACACACAAAACACACATACACGCACACACACACACATGCAAAACTGAGAGCCCATAACGGCCATGTTCTGAGGCAGAGAAAACAGAGAACAGTACCAGTAAAGTGTCTGGTTGAAGCAGTACATCCCTTCATCCTGTACTACAGTTCTGTTCAAAGTGTATTACTTTTGATTTAATGTTTCTTAATGTTTACGTGAATGTGTGTGTTCCCTGTTTCTTGTTTACAATCGTGATGTGTTTGTGTCAGCAGAAAACTCAGTCAAACACGTTGCCCCGCACCAAGGCCAAGAAGAACAGGACCTCCACAGGCGGTGCAGCGACTGTAACAGCCACCACCGCCAGCAAAGGTGATCTGACATAGCTGTGCACATCAGCTTCACTCCCTCTGGGTTAACTTACTCAGGCTTGTCACTTAACAACCTACATGACGTACCTCCTGCCTCACACGAAGTGGCAGAGTTGGTCCATCAGTGAACACGGTGAACGCAAACATAGACAAACAATTTAATGCTTCCTCCTGCTCTAAGTGGATCTGAGTGACTGTAGTTCCACTGTGCCACCACACAGGGGCAGTAGAGTTCCATGCGGGTTGTTAACATCAGGTCCTACTTGAGCTTCACTCCAAAAAATCTTTTGGAGATTTTCCCTGTTTACTTCTGTGTTTGTTGGTTTTTGTTTTTGTGTGGTTGTGTTATAATGGATTTGGTATACACACTATTGTGTGTGTGTGTGTGTCTGTGTGTGTGTGTGTGTGTGTGTGTGTGTGTGTGTGATTGTATGTGCCCATATGTGTTGAAGCAGGTGTATGTGTGTGTTTGCTTTGTATAGAGAGGTGTGAATGTGATGGTTGTTTTTGTAATTACAAATATCTGTGTGTGTGTGTGTGTGTGATTGTATGTGCCCGTATGTGTTGAAGCAGGTGTATGTGTGTGTTTGCTTTGTATAGAGAGGTGTGAATGTGATGGTTGTTCTTTATATTTACAAATATCTGTGTGTGTGTGTGTGTGTGTGTGTGTGTGTGTGTGTGTGTGTGTGTGTGTGTGTGCACTGTTTTTGGAGCAGGTGAGGATGAGATGGGTGTTCTTTTCAATCGACTGAAAGAGGGCGGAGTCTCCTTAATAGGTCAGGCCCAGCCGTTTACGCACGATCACTTCCGCAAGTCCTTCATCCGACGCAATAAGAACCCTGTCATCAACGAGAAAGCCCACCAGCTACGTGCACTACAGAGCACTCTCAAGGTGGGTGACACACACACATACACACACACACACACACACACACACACACACACACTGTTTCAAGTTGTATTCACACCAGTTACACACACTTTAGACCTCTCAAGGTGAGTGGAACACACCCACACACACACACATGCCGTCCTTTGTAAATAACACCATCATTAATGACCTCATCTGCATTCTGCAGAGCTCTCTAAAGGTTAGGGACACACAAACACACACACGCACGCACACACACACTCTGAGAGAGAGTTGCAGCTGCACTTGTAGAAAAATTGTACACTCAAGAGGGAGAATACACACACAAACCTACACACACACATACACACACAAACCTACACACACACACACTGTATATTTCCCACCATATGAACAAAGCATCTCCGGGTCTGTGTGTCCATGTTGGTCCATGTTATCTGTTGCTTTACAAGACTCAGGAAATCAAATAACCTAGACAGTTCTTATTAGACAAACACACACACACACACACACACACACACACACACACACACATACACACACACACAATTAAATCAGCGGCCATTGAGATTGGTTTATTGTGTTCCCACCTGTAGTAATATACCCTCCTCAAACACACACACACAATTATGTGACTAATTGGCCCTCTGTCTCAGGCATCTCAGTGGGAGTGTCCCCAGAGGGCCCGCCCCCAAGGTGCCCCTGCACTTGGTCGCTATGGCAATATCTATTGCCTCCATCTGATTATTCATTTGTATGGCGATAACTGTTACCTTCATCTGATTAGTTGCCATGGCGATATCTTTTGCTTTCATCTGATTAGTTCATGCTAATGACCTCATATTAATAAAGCCTTTTGGTTGGACAGCACAGCTGATAGGACAGGAAAGAAGGCCTATTATTTGAGATATTTTAGATTGGACACACTTAAGTGTTCATCTGTTTGTTTGCTTCATTTGTTCATTTGTTTGTCTCAGGCGAAGGAGGCCGAGCTGCAGCTCATCAACAGGATTCTGGACGACTCAGACCTGACGGCGGAGAAATTCCGTGAGTGGAAGCAGTGCAATGAGGAACTCTTCCTGGAGATCGAGCGTCTCGCGGCCAAGAAGGAGCAGGCCGCCCAGGAGGAGGCCCAGGCAGCAGAGTTGGTCACCTCGGCAACAGAGGTGACAGACCCCCAAGGTGACAGCAGCGGCGTGGAAACGGCGAGCGCCGACAGCATCACTGTTGACAGTGGGCAGGGAGGAGCGTTTGGGCTTCGTCTGAGTCTTGGAGAGGAACTGGTGGACTCAGAGCTGCCCTCAGTGAAAACGGCATCAGACTCCTCCCAGACGGAGCTGTCTGTGGACCCACTTAACCTGAGTTCAGCAAGTGCATCCTCTGATAGCTACTTCTACATCTGAGCAGCACAAACAGCTCTCTTGTAGAACTGTGCTAGTGTCTCTACAAGTGAGGACCGCAACAGGCATGCTTGTTAAACTGCCGTGCTTTTCAGCAAGTAAGACTCGCATGAGGCCTCATCATAGATCTGAATATCCACGAGGAAATCCCAAGAGACTCATCCTTTCTGGCATTTACTGAGTATTTTGAAATGTCCTCCCAAGACATTCTTTGAATCTAAGGACTGTGACAATAAAAACATGGCCAAAACAAAACCAGCCCAAACGCCCTCAGTAGACCTGGTGCCGTGTCTGTGTCTGTGTCTGTGTCTGTCTCAGACTGAGACTGAATGGGAGTGAGTCCTCAGATGACTGTTTCTTTCTCTCATAGGAACAGGAACATAGAGTCTTAATTCCCCCCAGTGGATTCAGTGATTTGTCAAGTTTATTTTAGGAGACCATGAGATTGCTGGAGGGATTGAGGCCTTCCACATTAATCTCCTGTTCTTTGTTGTGTATGTGTTAACTGAAAAGAAAACTCAAACACTGTAATAATGAATTATGAGCCAAAAACGTCAGCTTGTTTTGAGAAAATATTTTAAGGAAATGTGTATATTGTTTTAGTCCTGTTTATCCTCATATGGAATATAACAAAAGACAGTAATGGACTGAGAGAATCAATGTTTCTTCATGTCTTTCTTTCACAGAAGCACTCTGCTACCAGGCATATTCACTCACAGTACTAGCTATCATAGCAGATTGGCAGTACTAGCTATCTTCGCCGATTCACAGTACTAGCTATCTTAGCCGATTCACAGTACTAGCTATCTTAGCCGATTCACAGTACTAGCTATCATAGCAGATTGGCAGTACTAGCTATCTTAGCAGATTCACAGTACTAGCTATCATAGCAGATTCACAGTACTAGCTATCTTAGCTGATTCACAGTACTAGTTATCATAGCATATTCACAGTAGTAGCTATCATAACAGATTGACAGTAGCAGCTATGCTAGCAGATTGACAGTAGTAGCTATGCTAGCAGATTGACAGTAGTAGCTATGCTAGCAGATTCACAGTAGTAGCTATCTTAGCAGATTGACAGTAGTAGCTATGCTAGCGGATTGACAGTAGTAGCTATCCTAGCAGATTCACAGTAGTAGTTATGCTAGCAGATTCACAGTAGTAGCTATCCTAGCGAATTGACAGTAGTAGCTATCTTAGCATATAGAGCATTCCAGCGACTGTTATGTGCAACTCAGGAAGTTGGTTCAAAGGAAATAAGGTTTTGGTTCATTTCTCAGTAATAGCCATTATGTCGGCATGTAACATAGAATTATGTACTTACACACATGCTCCTAGGCCAAGTCATTTACACTCCTAACCACACACACCATATTAATATTTCTTGGACACTGTAGCAAAGATTCTATGCTACAGTCTCAAAACAACAACAGTCTCTCATCCTGTCGCTTGATTCCATAAAATATCTGTATCAGATTTGTTGGCGCTGTTGTTGGTTTAATTAGTGAACAGCTCTTTAGATGGACAAAGGGACTCTCTGTCATCAAAGGGGTCTTAATGTTGAATAAGTTTATTTGAGTACCTCATGAATAATCTTATAATACATGGATTCTGTGTGCGTGTGTGTGTGTGTGTCTGTGTGCATGTCTGTCTGTGTGTGTGTATCTGTGTGTGCGCGTGTGTGGTGTGTGTGAGATTTCTGGTTGTTTCAAAGTAAGCGTATGTCTTGATAGGCCACTGCAATGAGACTTAAATGAAAGGCTGTGTCCTCTAAGGACAGCCTCCACTGGAGTACCCTTGATGGGACCCTCATAGTAACCCAGTAGTGATCTTCAGGACCCTCACAACAACCCCACTACAGAGATGGAGACTTCACAGGACCCTCACAACAACCCCACTACAGAGATGGAGACTTCACAGGACCCTCACAACAACCCCAGTACAGAGATGAAGACTTCACAGGACCCTCACAACAACCCCAGTACAGAGATGGACTTTAGAGGACTCTCATAGCAGCCCCAGTCTTACAGCAGGGGACACCAGATGTGGTTAGAATGGCTTTCAAAGTTCTGCACTGTCTGGGAGGGACGAGAAAAGATCCTGTTTGAAGGAGAACCAGGTACACACCAGAAAGGCACACGCAAACACACACACACACACACACACACACACACACACAAACTCAGAGTGCATTTTTATGCCGGTGAAATATCGTTGTGCCACCGCTCCAGTATAATGAGTGTTGCTCGGGCAACGCGGTGCCCTAGTCTGAAGGTCAGCGTCATTTGAAGGTCGTCGACGGTGCCTGCGTCAGTCTGACTCACTGAGTGGCTATTTAATCTATGAAGAGAGAAAGTGTGTGTGTGTGTGTGTGTGCTGTTAGGTGACCAGCTACAGTCATTCAACACCATCAGTCTATTTTTTTAGCACCTATAGATAAAGAGTCACGTCTGTATCACACATCCCTGTAGTGGCTCATAGTCTACCATATTTCTGTCTCTTAAGTAAAGAAATAATTACACTTAGACTTACCCTCTCTTTTTGTAAGTTCCTTTGAGTAAAAGTGTTTGCTGAATATACTGTATATAAATGCACTTAGACACTTAGAACTTAAACACTTAGTTCCTCAATTCCTATTCACTCATAAGGAGTACTGAGGACCAGCCCCACTCCATACTAACATACAGGATATACTTAGTACCAAGACTCACCGTGTGATCTACCCAACACCAATGAAAGTTTAGTGCTGTGAATATATATTCTCTGTGGGTTCTCAGCAGTAGTCAGTGAGCTCATTCTGCTGTCTGTGCCTTCCTTCAGCGCATGGTGTTCTCCAGGAAGGATACTCTGCTCAAGGACACCACTAACTCATGTCTGAGCACATCAGCTCAGTAAAACCCAGTCAGTGGCATCATACTGTCTGTCTGTCTGTAATCTTCCTGTTGTGCGTGTGTGCGTACGTGTGTGCGTGCGTATGGACGGTGTGCAGATCGATTTCAAAGTCTTGGATCTCAGGCGTGGGCTGCTGTTTGACAGACTAATCCTTGTTTCAGGGGCCACATATAGGTCACCTCATCTCACTATCTATGACTACCACCTCTCACAGACATACAGTCTACTAATGACATTCACCATATACCTCCCATAACACAGAGACACATTCACTTCTCATCTAGCACAGGGCTGTCGTTTCCCAGTCCGAGTCCTCACCACTTAATTTCCTCTTTCTTCCCTGTCGGTTAGCATGACGGATCTCATAGTTGAGTCAGGTGAGTTCAGTAGTGGCATGACATGCATGTGGAGCTGCCAGCATTGTGGGAACACAATAATTATTTTGCACATTGTTTAAATTATTTTCAAGCAGGCAACATAACTGAGGTTATGTGTGACATCCCTGATTAGCATGTAATAGAGCTACGGTATACAGGTGTCAATATGGTTTTGATGTGTATACTGCAGTCTGATGCCTGTGTGGGAGTCTGTTTGTGTGTTGCCCATGGTGCTTTTGTCTTCTAATAGTGGCAAACGTGTTTGTCCACATTCCCCCTCTGACAGAGATCAGACACTATACAAACCTTTTCAACAGGCAGCTTAATATCTCTTTTTGGAAGATCACAAAGATAGCAACACGTTGAGAAGTACCATATAAGGCAAAACTGCGGCAGCCCGCTGGCTGACCACTGAAGAACCAGCAAGCAAAGCTCCAGCGGACTGGCAGGGACAGAGAGTTCCTTCTTTGTCAGCCACTCCAGACACCCTGCCTGCCGTGCAGGTTTGATGCTGCATAAATGGTTTGGTTTACGTTTGTTATCTATCAGCTCAAGCAATGTCAACAAGCTCATTTCTGCCCACTCTGCCTGTGTCAACAGTGGCAGATTCATCTCACACTGGTTTGCTGTGTGACAGGTGGGTTAATTATGGCCTGAGTGCGTCGTACTCCTCATTACCACCTTTGTCTGGTGCTTCTCAGCCACTTCTATTTTGTTGAATCATTTAGACTGTCTTTAAAATAGACTGTGTGTATGTGTGTGTATGTGTGTGTGTGCTGTACTGTGTAGCCTTCCTTTTGGAAGAAAAGATCTTTGTGTTCTGTGCATAGACACTTGGCTACGGTTCCTTGTCTCAGTGCTTGTCGCCACGGTAACCAAGGATACATACATATTTGCCTCTAGTTTAGTAGCTCACCAACCCTCCCCAGACACACACACACCACCACCACCACCACCCATCACCGCCCTAGCAGTTATAAAACATCTCTCCTGGATATCTGGTTATAAAACATCTCTCCTCTGTGTGGGCCCTTGCCAAACACACACACACACACACACACACACACACACCACCACCACCACCACCACCCATCACCGCCCTAGCAGTTATAAAACATCTCTCCTGGATATCTGGTTATAAAACATCTCTCCTCTGTGTGAGCCCTCGCCAAACACACACACACACACACACACCACTCTACTGGGTATAAAACATCTGCCCCTTTGTGGGCTTCTGCTGCAGCAGGATCCATCACTTCAAGTCTTTTGCTCCAGACACGCAGCGAGAGAAACCGCCTTGATTTTCTCCACACGCCGTTCAGCAAGAGTGTCTTAGTGTTCACATTCATTCAGCAGCTCAAGTGTGTGCTTCTCAAACATTCAAACACCATACGGCTTTAGGGTGCAGTACTGTTGATTGCTATATAGATGCTCTCTCTCCCTCTCTCTCTCTCTTTGCAGTGCTGCCCACAGATGAAGTGCACTAGAGAGAGAATCTTAGACTGATATTTTTCTCTTCTGTCATATTTCCTTTGTGTGCAGCTCTCCTGGGTGTTGACAGGCAACTGCTGATGGAATCACAGGCAGACAGATTACACCACTTGGCCATGATACTCTCCTGGGTGTTCCTCGTCAAACGAATTTCACGCCTCACCAAAGCGTAGCTACTCACAGCCGCTCACTCACACCAGTGCAGAGGGCAGTGGGGAGTCTTATCTCCCTCTGTCTCTGTTGGATTCAGATGGAACATTGGGTGTCATTTCACTGACTGATGAGTGCATAGCACATTCATGAAGCTGGACAGAAATGCTTCACAATATGCTGTATCTAACTACGTTGAAGAAATTCATGCACTGTGTAACTTCTGCAAAATAAAAGCCCCATTTTGCTGTAATCTTTTTCAAGTCAACTACAAATTGACACTTGGCCCTTCCACTGCAGCACAAAGTTGTTGCACTGCAACAAGTGACACTTTTGTAACCAGTGTTACTGAGGGATGCACTGGGGAAACAGCCTATGTAGGCAGCGTCTACTACTAACTGAATATATCTACTAACTGACTATATCTACTAACTCAATATATCTACTGAATATATCTACTAACTGACTATATCTACTGAATATATCTACTAACTCAATATATCTACTGAATATATCTACTAACTCAATATATCTACTGTATATATCTACTAACTCAATATATCTATTGAATAGATCTACTAACTTAATATATCTACTGAATATATCTACTAACTCAATATATCTGCTGTATATATCTACTAACTCAATATATCTACTGAATATATCTACTAACTCAATATATCTACTGTATATATCTACTAACTCAATATATCTATTGAATATATCTACTAACTTAATATATCTACTGAATATATCTACTAACTCAATATATCTACTCAATATATCTACTAACTCAATATATCTATTGAATATATCTACTAACTGCAAATATCTATTAAGTAAGGGATAATGAATGACGCGGTGAGCGTATCGGTGAATATTGCACGTTCGAGGTGGAGGCAGGAAGGCCCTGAGGCAGATGCTGAGGGGCCTTTACACCTTGATAAGTGCAATATACACCGATATATTCACACCATGGAGTTCATTATCCCACTTATCCCACTGTTGCCACGTATGCGCTATGTAGTTTTGCTACAGCTTACACGTCTCAATAGCTAACACAGCTAACACAGGCTCATTTACAGAACTACATCTCTCCACCACACATCCACTTATTCTAAACTTACAAGGATAAGTTCTAAATGGATGGTTGTCCGTGCCATCTGTCGTTGTCAGACGCTGCATCCAAGGATTCTATCCCATCTTGGCTTTTGTAAAATAGCCATTTTCCGTACTCCCAAACGCAGTGTAACAGACTTGAAAACCATCATACAATGTTGCTGTGCTGTAAACGTCATCAGACCGCTACACTGAAACCCTCTGTTGAGGTGACAGTTCATTTAAACTTTACAGCAAGTTGGGTGAAATTATATGCAGGTGTAATATGGCGGAAAAGTGGAACTAGCTTATTTCACAGGTGTGCAGTTAGCTGAAAATATTGCAGGTTCTAAATATCACAATAGGAAATTTGTTCAAGCAATGGAATAACTGAATATATCTACTAACTGAAAATATCTACTAAATGAATATATCTACTGAATATATCTACTAACTGAATGTATCTAACTGAATCTAGATAGTAACTGAAAATATATGCAAACTGAAATTCGGTTAATAATAATTGTAACAAGGTGACTCCAAGTTTGGCCTGCAGCCTTTATTCTACAGTTCTGTAAGTCAGTGTGTGACTGATGGGTCTTTAAGTCAGTGTGTGACTGATGGGTCATACTTTATGAAACAGTGAATAAGTCATATTCTAGAAAGCCTTCTTTATGAATGCATGATGCATTATGATGCTACCACCTGACTAAACACAGGACAAAACAGCCATGCAGGTTAACAGTGTTTTATTTCAGTGATACACACACACACACACACACACAAACGCAGACACACGCAAGAGACACACACATACACACACGTGAGTGAAATGCAGAGTTAAGCTGCAGCTCGTGAGACACAGGGTACACACATAAACATGTCTGACTGACTGCAGGAAACAGATGTCACATTTGCTCTCCACTGCTCTGACTGCTAAGGCCACACAGATCTGCTGATCTTCTAAAGTCTTAAAGTCTACCACACTGAGCATGAAGACAAATCCACACCATAGTGACAAATGCACAACATGACTGGGCTGCTATGGGAGGTCTGTCCTGCTCCTTGGCGTTTCATGGTTACGACCTCACATGACGTCCACTTTGTGGTTTATTCACACATTTCAGTTCTAGGAAAGAAGAGAAATCTTTTACTGTGTCTAATCTGGAGGTTTTTTTTCTTCCTACAAAAGACTGATAGAAAAGCTGTTTGCTACTCAGAGGCTTCCAAAAAGCTCAGAAACAGTGGCTCTAATACAACAATTACAAATGACAAGCTTTCTGAAAACCCATAACGTTCATTGTAATACACAAAGCAGTGCTGCACATACTTTAAATGCAGATTTACAGTAAATGACATCAACAACCATGACTTTATACTAAAACTAGAAACTGTTTTAAACCTCCTATAGTCTGGGCGAGACAGACAGGTATCCACCTGTATGATGTGAATGGCAGCTGAAGCAGGTTGTAGCCCTCTACGATCAACAGCGAAGAATAAACACTAGTTCACTACGTCGTGTAATTCAGCACTTTGTAGGAGTGCTTCACCCTCCAAGAGCGGCCCTTCCCACCCTCTGCCCCAAAAAGAAAGGTGCTGTTGACGTCCTGAGCACTTATCCCCAGCTTAAGAGGCTGATGGGACTGGTTCTGCAACCCTCCAGCCATTCAACAGGGGCTGCCCTCATGACACAGCCAAATGGCATGACATGACAACACCCAGGTAATCGGTGTGTGTGTGTGTGTGTGTGCGTTCATGTAGATGCAGGTCCATCTCTCCTCTTCTCTTCTCTTCCAGTCCTTCTCTCTCTCCCCCTCTCTTCCCTCCTTCCCTCTCAACAGGTGACCTCGTATGTTTCCGTGTTGTCCACCGGGGGGCGCCTGGGGCAGGAGGGGCACCGGGGTCTCTTGAAGCTCAGCATGAGAGCAGCCCCCCCCAGCACCTGCACCCACCCCCCCACCCAGCCGAAGTAGAGCGAGCCGGCGGGGTGCAGCGAGAGGCGGGGGAGGCGGCTGGCAGAGGAGGCGGCCCTCTGAGGCTGCTGGATCGCGGGGCGTCCGCCTCCAGCGCCGCCACTGACACTGGGGACCGCCGGCTCCTCGTTGCCTAGCGACGTCAGGTTGTGTGTGTAGAGGCCGAGGGCGACGAGACTGAGGAGCCCGGCAAGGGCCACCAGGAGTCCGCCAGCGGCAGCGATCCCCCGCAGGGGCAGGTCAGTCCAGCAGCGGACGCCAACGCTGGCCAGCACGATGCCCGCGCCGCACAGGAAGAGCGAGGCCAGCACCAGGCCCTGGGCGGCGCGCACACGGCGGTCCCGCTGGTACGGCCCGGACGCGGGCCAGCACTGCTTCAGCTCCGAGTGCGCCACCTGCAGGCAGCTCTCCCACAGGCCGTCGGAGCGCAGCAGAAGTAGACCCTCACCCACCCCCCCAGTCCCACCTCCACCCACGCCTCCGACCGCCCCCCCGGGACCCACGTGCACCTGCACCTGCCCCTCACGCCACTGAGGGGTGATGGCCGCCGTGAAGACCAGGACCAAGCCCAGGGGAGCGAACACAATCCCCATCACCATAGACGCAGGAGTCTGCATTCTGATTGGGCGGAGGAGGAGAAATGAGGAGGGAGAGAAGAGAGAAGGAGAGGGGGAAACAGAGAATGAAGGAAAGAATAGAGAGAAGGAGAGGCAGAAAAAAAGACAAGTAGAAAGACAGTAGGACAGATAGAGAGGAGAAGAGAGATAGAACGTGAGGAGAAAAGTGAGAGGAGGAGTTAAGGAGGAGAGGAGAGGGAAAGAGAGAAGGAAAAAGGACTTAGAAGAATGACAACAGGAGTCTATGAAATGAAAAAGAGAGAGAGAGAGAGAGAGCAGGGTAGTTGTATACAAGTGTCCACAAGTCTGGTGATCACAAAGGTGTTCCTTGTACCTTATGAAGCACTCCGCAGCCCTAGAGCACAGATGCTCCAGTCCACTGAATGGAGAGCAGTCACTGCCATGTCCACTGCTTGCAGTCTGTCTTGTTCGGCTCCAGGAGGCTGCGTGTCCTGTCCTCTCAAACCCGTGACATGTCCAGTGTTGCTTGCAGACAGTTTGGCTGTCCCATATTTTCACACAGTTTCTGCTTGAGCCACTTCACTTCTTGCAGGCAGGTGGAACAAGTGTTCTGGTCAGCACTGAAGCTAGTCCCCCTGAGTGTGTGTGTGTGTGTGTGTGTGTCTGTGTGTGTGTGTGTCCTTCTGTGTGTGCAGATCATCCACAGGGAAAGAGAGCTGTGAACACACAGATACACAGTAAGAGTCTATGACCTTCCCTGCCTCCCCGTCTGTGTGTGTCTGTCTGATAGAGATACAGACACACACACACACACACACACACACACACACACTGGACGTTCACACACACGACGGCGTTTCTCCTCTCCCTCCTCTTCAGTCTGCGTCCGTCTGAGAAATGGCTGCTTTCCCTCTGAGAGAGAGAGAGAAAGGGAGAGAGAGGTGGGGGGGGGAGTGGAGAGGGGGAGAGAGGGAGGAGGAGGGGAGCAAGATAAAAGAGGAGGGGAAAAGAGGAAAGGAAGAGGAAAGAGAGATAGTAGGGAGAAATGAAAGAGAAGAGGGAGGGAGAGAGAGAGAGGGAGGGAGAGAGGGAGAGAGAGAGAGTGACGCTTCTTAGCATAACAGCAGCTGTGTGCCTCCACTGGTGGAGGTGAAAGCCTGTCCGTTGCTAAGAGACGGTAGTCTGACCAGTCTCATGGCTGTCTCAGCACAGGACACATAGATTTAGATCGGTCTCAAGCTGAAGTGTGTGTGTGTGTGTGTGTGTGAGTGTGAGTGTGCCTCTAGTGTGTGAATGGTTGGTCATGACCTTGAGATTACTTCTGTTTAAGTGTGTGTCTGTGTCTGTGTGTGTGTGTGTGTGTGTGTGCCTGTGTGACCTCCCCTCTCATCCCCTCAAGTCCCTCCCTTCTCTCAGTCTCTCTCTCTCTCTCTCTTTTTCTCTCTGTTACACACACACACACGTCTAAGATCAACATACAAACCCTTGTCCAGTAGTTCACTCACCATATGGACGTTGCTGCAGGTGACACTGATCCCTCTTCCCTTCACCTTTCTCTCTCTCTCACTCTCTCTCTACCCCCCACCCCCCACCCCCCACAGTCGTTCCCCCTGCAGATGGAGCTAAAATCGTGCGTGTGCATACTTATGTCTCTGCCTCTTTCTCTCTCTCTTTTCCATGCTCTGTCTATCATCTCTCTCTCTCTCTCTCTGTATTCCTTTCTGACTCAGTCTCTATTTCCTGTCCTCCTTCTCTCTGTTTCTCTCTCTCCCCATCGTGTTCTGTTTTTCTGTTTTTCCTTCCCCAGAGACAGAGAGAGAATGTGTGTGTGTGTGTGAGTGTGTGTGTTTGCATGTGTGTGTGTGTGTGTGTATGTGTGTGTATGTGTGTGTCTCATTCACATCCTGATGATTAAACCTCCATTGATCTGTCTGCTCTTTTGAAAACATAAACAAACACACACACATACCCAAAGATACACACACACACTAATATACAGACAACCGCAGAAGCACAGACAGACACAGTCGTAAGTATACACACACACACTTACACAATGGACACACAATCGTAAGCACACACACACAGTCCTTCATGTGTAGTTGTTCTGATAATAGGACTGTGTGTGTGTGTGTGTGTGTGTGTGTGTGTGTGTGTGTGTGTGTGTGTTTGTGTGTGTTGGGGGCTACCTTTATGAATTGAATAAATCTCTCTCTCAATGCATTCTTTTGACAGGAACACCCAAATAACAAAGCACTGCCCTACCCACCAATTAGATTAACTTTAATACATCATGCCCAGAACCCTGGAGGCTTGAGTAAACCACAAACACACACACACACACACACTCCCACATGTACACACACACGCATACACACGTACACACGTACACTCACCCACACATAAACACAAACACACACACATCCAAAGATACTCACACACACTCACATACACACATATTCATCCTCTCTCAACCTCACCCTCATGACCTTGCTCATGTCTGATGGGGACATATCATAGTTGAACCCCCAGTATATTATATGATCGCTCTTTCATGTTATAAGACTAGATTGCAGCGGCTCCTCTTGCTGTAATGAAAGGCTGTCTTTTGACTTGGCAGTGTGGCACATTTGTTTGTGTGGATCCATGCGTGGCACAAACAGCATCTGAAAAGAATGTCTTTGAGGCTGGGTGACGTGCTGCATGTGTCCATCTTGTGATGCTCATTAGGTCCGTCATGGCGCTCGTCTGGAGGACGAGTATTTGTGCAGAAGACGCTGCACAGCCACAACGAACGTGATGATGTGTGCGTCTATAGCTGGAGGTTTCAGAAATGAAAATCAGCACGTTGCAAAAGTACAAACAAACAAACAAATGCTCGACTCAAGGTTGTCAAGGTCAGTCAAGTATTTTTTGAATGTTTTTCTGATCCCCCTGCTCAGAGTTAATGCTGCCCCTGAGAGAGATCACACGCTAAAATAAACAGCAAGAGATCCTGCTCTGCATGGCGTCTCATCAGAAACAAAACACCAAAACACACAATGCATTTTGAAAGTATTTGTTTTAGTTTATTTTCTTTCAAAAACAGGACAAGCGTCAGTATAAAAAGTGGGGCGGGAAGCTCCAGAGCTCCACATGCAACACATCTTACAGCAGTACAAAGCATTGAAATGTTGTGAAGTCCTTGTGAAGAATAATAACCTAAAATCCACACAATATGCCGCAGACCTGTGTGTGTCTAGGGCACTCAGAAATGTGTGTGTGTGTGTGTGTGTGTGTGTGTGTGGCTATGTATGCATCGGGAATCGTCTGGTTTGGACTCTTTATGTGGTAAACACTGGAGGAGGCATCTCACAGAACTGCTGACCCCAAACGGGTCTGGCCCAGAGGAGGCCTGGAACTGGCTCGAGTTCGGGCCAGCTGCGGTTCTGTGATGGCGGCGGGGGTGGAAATGTGGGACTGTGTCCAAAATGTCTTGGCTGAATAAAACCGAAGCCTCAACAATTCAGATGTGAAACTAACAGGTTGCCGATGACGACAGGTGACTGGAAGTGTTATTTAAAAGCACAAAAATAGCTAATTAAAAAAACAAACAAATGTAACTCGGGCCACTGGGCTCAATGACAGCATGAACTTCCAAATGCAGTTAAAACACTGAGGCCGCATGACTCAGCACACTTGAGGAGAAATGATGCATACATTTGAAAGCAGCAGATCTAATGTGAAAAGGCTTTGTTGAATACATTATACTGAAATAGCTAACTCATCTGCAAGGCAAATCACTGTCGCAAAATAACTCGGCTCGCAGGCCACTCTCGACTTCCTTTTTCATTTTCAACTTCTATGTACAATAACTATTTACAGAATATCCATCATATTCACCATAAATGCTCATATTATAAAATACTTGTCATATTCAAATAAAATTAAAACTTCATAAAGGTAAACAGGAAGTGGTATTAACACAGGCAATGTCTTGTCAATGGCAGTTTCATGAGCTCATATTGGGTCTGCTTGATACATTTATTTCCTGCTTGGCTTGTTTCCATGGAGACAGGTTTTCACCCGGGAGTCTCTTAGTGCTTTAAGCGTCCAGCGATGGCTGACGGAACAGCTGTAGAGGATGAGAGTGCGTGGCAGACCACAGCGAGGTTGCGGTGGCGTCGTGGAACTCTCTAGAGCTCGGTGAGGGTGATGTGGAAGTGGCCCATCAGGACCTCTGCGATGGTGATCAGGAAAGCTGAGTGGTTGCTATAATGTTCGATGATGTTGTCGTCCATGTTGACAAAGATCCTGCTCAAACACAAAGGACAGAGACAAGCGAACACTTTAGAAACAGAGCAGGAGACACAGCCTGTGTCATGTCTATGGAAATGTCACACAGAAACAGCTGGGATCTCCAGGACAGTGCATCTGTTTCCACTAAGATCATTATTCATCGCTGTTCAACCAGGGAACAGACTCCAGCTGTGCTCAGAGAGCGAGTGACAGCCCCGCACACGCACACG
>PYXC01001403.1:315000-327500 GCA_015244755.2 Tenualosa ilisha | reverse complement strand
ATATTATATTATTGATATTACACACTTAAAGTTCTGCACATACATGCAATTTTTCCACTGATATAGAGTGGATTCTCTCTTTAGAGATAACATATAGTGTGTGTGCTCTGCTGATTGGGTGTTTTTGGGTGCAGTGTGTGTGCTGTACTGGTGACGGGGGGGATACTGGGTGTAGTGTGTGTGCTGTACTGGTGAGGGTGGATGCTGGGTGTAGTATCTGGGGTCCTACCTCTCTGCGCCTCCTCTCTCCGGGCCTGTTTGCTGGGGGGAGGGAGGCACCTCTCGCCCGCCTCGGGGGAGCAGCTGATCCTCTTTAGGGAGCCTCTGGAGTCACCATCCTCCACTATGGCCGAGGAATTCTGCCGAGACAGACGGGGAGAGACACACTTAACACTCCAGGGTGTTCAACCATCAGCACACAGTTTCACACTCTGCAATAAGATGTATTTAACTGGTAACGCTCACACTCTGAGAGAGAGTGAGAGAGTGAGAGAGAGAGAGAGAGAGAGAAAGAGAGGTAGGAGGGAGACAGTAGTTATCTCGTCTGGCCCAAATCATGTGTCCTAATGGCCTGTACGAATGACTGGCACCAGCAGTAAAATCACTGTAATCTGTCTAGCCAATCAAAGGGGGTTTTACTGTCCAGCTCATGGTCATGTGGTGCTGGTGCATCATGATAAGGCTCTAGCAGCGTCACTCAGTCTATTGGAACCTGGGTTTGTATTCCATAGTAGTTTATGGCCTGGTAGAGAAATAATGTGTGTGTTTGTAAGTATGTGTGTGTGTGTGTGTGTGTGTGTTTGTGTGTGTGTCTATCTGTGCATGCATGCATGCATTTTACAAGGACAGATAATCCTACGATGTGTCGGGACACCTTATCTTATACACACACAAACGCACACATGCACACACACACACACACACACATACACACACACACACACACACATGCACATGCTGTCTTGTCTCCCCTCCCCACTCCTTAGAGCTGAGAGTGTGGGAAAGTGGCCTGTCAGAACAACGCTCTGGCTGCCCACGTCTCGCTTGTGTCAACACCTCCACTACACAAGCACTTAACACCACACACATGCCATGAACTGGGGGGACTGTGTGTAAGGGGTGTGTGAATGTGTATGTTTGAGAGAGAGAGAGAGTGTATTGTTCCTTACATGTGTGTTTGTGTGTGTGTGTGTGTGTATGTGTGTGTGTATGTGTGTGTGCATGTGTTTGAGTGTAAAAGTCTTTCTTCATGTGTGTGTGTTTGTGTGTGAGTTTATGTCTTTTTGCATGTGTGTGTGTGTGTGTGTGTGTGTGTGTTTACAGAACCCCCTCAGGTTAATCTCCCTGTCAGTCACGGTGCAGGGGAGTTGAGGGGAGTTTCGTTTTGGTCTTGTCTCGTTTGGTCTCGTTCTCGTTTCGGGTGAAGTGGTCGACAGCCCTCCTACGCCCCTCCATCCCTCTGTGCATGAGCTCTCGCCCTTCCCATCCCATGTGTGTGTGTGTGTGTGTGTGTGTGTGTGTGAATCCCATCCCATCCCGTCTCACTCCTGCACACACTCACTCTCACTTGCATTTTTTTCCCAGCCCACATATTTTCCCACAGCATATTTTCCCACACCTTTTTTCCCTCCCCTCTCTCCCTCTCTCCCTCCCTCTCTCCCTCTCTCCCTCTCTCCCTCTCTCTTCTGTATACTGTGGTCGGGAACATGACTCGACAGGACCCTGAGGTAAACCACAAATCCCCCAATCCCATGGGATAGAAGCGAAAGTAACAGGGAGGAAGGGAAGGGAAGAGGAAAGAGAGGAGAGAATGGATAGATGGATGGATGGATAGATGAAGAGAGGATAGAAGGGTAGTGTGATGAGGCAGGACGAGGGGGGGGGGTTCTCACCAGGCCGCAGCGTTGCATGGTGCTGTAGTGCATCTCTGGGATAAAGAGCACAGGCTGGGTCACATGATCCTCCAGCGCCATAAAGCAGGTGCTCTCAGCGCCTATGGAGCTGCTCACCTGACTCTGCTTGGCTGCAGAGGATAGACCACATGAGACATTAGCCACACACACAATAAACACACACACACACACACACACACACATACACACGTACCAGTAACAGAGCACAAGACACTCCTCATCATCATTATCATAACATCATTAGCGCTAACTCCTGCTAGGCTACAACAAAGATCTAGTGTCTCTATCGCTAACATCATTAGTCCAGAGGTAGAGGGGAGGTACAGGCTGTGGTCTGCTAGGCTACAACATAAATCCCAGCGTCTCTATCGCTAACATCATTAGCGCTAACTCCTGGCTAACACCAGACTCCTGCCCTGAATGAAGTCTCTGTCTGGTTGCACTGGGCTGTCAGTGTTAATTAGGTAATGGGGCATGGATCAAGAAGACCATTCTGAGGTGGGGAAATGATGGACTGTACCTGCCCTTTAAGCTTAAGGGTAGAGCTGCTACTAGCTGGGGCTGAGAGCTCTGTCTCTGGCTCTCAGCGTGAGGACTCAGGGGCTGGGGAAGGTGTTGATGTGAGACTATATGACACTGAGGGAGTTCTCACCATTGCTGGAGTCGTTCTTCGTCCTTCTTTTGCTCCTCTTCCTCTCCTCATCTCGCATCTTCCTCTCCGCTCCCTTTCCCCAGAAAACAAAACAAAACACACAATCACATCCTGCTCAGATAACTTAAGTCAGTAACTTAATTACTATATCTGAAGGTGACACTATGTGTAGTAGCCAAACCACTAATTTGCCACATACTCACTTGCACACACACACACACACACACACACACACACACTACCAAACAACCTAAAGGTGCTTTTTTCAAGCATGCACTTAGTTCACCCTCTGAGAAACCAGTTTGTTGTGTGTGTGTGTGTGTGTGTGTGTGTGTGTGTGTATTGTGTGTGAGTGAGATGTGTGTGTGAGAGAGAGAGAGAGAGAGAGAGAGAGAGGGAGAGAGAGGGAGAGAGAGGGAGAGAGAGAGAGAGAGAGGCCACCCATGTCGAGGAGAAAACAATTGAAGACAACAGGATAAGATGCAGGCCCAGACTGAGAGGCCATAGGGAACTAACTCATCTTATCAGATGGGCCTAGACTATGGGATCAATGGTCTGTGTGAGTCACGCACACACACACACATACACACCTCTGTACTTCACACACATGAAATGCATTCATCTACACGTAGTCAGTCAGACACATGGCAAAGAACAAACGTTGAAGATAAAAGCAGAACAATTGTTGTCAAAGATAAGTGTAGGCTAGCTGTCCAGTCCAAAGCTATCCTAGGCATTCAAGAGCTGTGGAACAGGGACAGAAAAGGTGTCTGATTTTGCCATGATTATTTTCTTTGTCTCCCACTGCGTGTTTTTCCACGGGTCATTCGTTCATTCTTGTCCTCCCTCACCTTATCACAAAAGATTTTAATCTGGCAGGCAGCACGGTGGATGAGCCTGTTGGTGCCCGTGCTGATGTCATAGGTGTCGATCTGGAGGTTGAGTGGCAGGCCCTTCACTCCCTTCTGGGCCGAGAAGTCGGTGCTCAGGGAGTTGATCCCGATGTAGACCTGTGGAAAAAAACAGTCAAGCCGTTAGCATTGTCAACTACCAGTTAGCTAATTCTTCCTTCATAATTATGCCAAATTAGCTGACGAACAGACACAGAGGGTGTGAAGGAGAGAGAATGTGTCACTAGTAGGAGGGTCAGTGTCCTCTGAAACGCCATTGACGTCTACAGCAGGGCTGGGTGTGCCCGCAAATAAGTGGCACATGATCCTACTCAAGCGAGGACGTGCCTTGTGCTACCAAGGAAAAAATAATAATAGATAAAACTTCACAAAACAAAACCTATCAAAACAAAATCAAACACAAGCGAGGAGCCGAGGACGCCTGCGGGTCAAACAAACCAGTTTGTGTTTATTTGTCTAAGTCCACACTGTTGACAAGACAAAGCCAAGCATACTTCTCTGAATGAGGCACAAGGCTAACCCACATGAATGCTAATCTCCTCAGCAACAACAGTTTTTTATTGTATTGAGCTGTTTCAGAAATGCAAATACAATAACATACATTTCAAGCGATGGACATTGGCTGTTGGCCATCTGGCATGTTTTAAACCCAATCAGTCATTCTATTTCTTTGTTTCCAGTGACCTGCTCAGATATGAGGGGGTCAGAAAGCATAGAGACAGACGGTTATCTTCACCTGACCACTGAATGCCAGTTTAGGGGCACCACAAAGGGTGTCTCTCTTTCTTTCTCTTCTCTACTCCACTCTTCTCATCTCTACTCTTCTCTTCTCTTCTCTTCACCTGCTCTGAGTTTCACTGTCCCACCCCATACACCCCTTAGGCCAAAGAACAGCACACAGCAGGGCTGTTGCTCTCTCTCTCTCTCTCTTTTTCTTTCTTGCTTTTCTCCTCCCATCTCCTTCTCTCTCCTTCTCTATCCATCTTTTTTTCATCTTAATGACAGTGTTGGCAGGTGCCTAAGGCTGACTGACATGCCTCAAATACCTCTGACTGCCAGCAGGCTCTCACACACACACACGCACTGTGCTCTAACAGGTGTCTCTGTCAGGGGAACAAGTGTGTGTGTGTGTGTGTGTGTGTGTGTGTGTGTGTGCTCCCACCTTGGCCTCCTCATTGGTGCTCCAGATGAAAGACAGGGCGTTGAACGCCACTTCCTCTACGTTGCTGATGCCATTGAGGGTTTCTTTGTAGTCCGCTAGTGTGTGAGGAGAAATGTTCTCTTGTTAGGTCAAAAAATCACAAAAAAGCAAAGCAAACCGTTCATGTGTCTCCATGTATGGAATTCTAATATAACTGCAACATAGCTGAGTGTGTGTGTGTGTGTGTGTGTGTGTGTGTGTGTGAGTGAGTGAGTGTATGTTTTTGTAAAGAGCATACCAATGTCAATGACCCTCTGTGTGTGTGTGTGTGTGTGTGTGTGTGTGTGTGTAAAGCACATACCGATGTCAATGACCCTCTGTTTAACGGTCGGCTGTCTGGCGTGCCAGTGGTTCCAACACTTGAGTTGCATCTCGGGGCTCTTGTCATTCTCAAACACGGCCATGATCACCGTCTGAAAGGACAGATGGAGCGAGGGAAGGAGGGAGTGTCAGGGAGAGAGAGAGGGAGAGTGAGAGGCAGTGGATTGTTTAGTAAAGGTCAGGTTGTGTTTGTGTGCGTTCTGGCGTCTGAGTTTGGCCTTTCTCATTCAGCTGTCACTCTTGTGTTCTTCCCCCTAATTCCCGTTCTGTGTGAGCGCTGTCAGCGCAGCAGAGACGGTTTCTCTCTGTCCTCAGAGTGCCTCACCCAGTGCTGATCACCACCCATCCACCCATCCTTCTGTCCCTTAGTCATGCATTGGTTCAGGAGCAAAGCATGCTGGCGACGCAGGTTGGCACGCACAGAGTTGGCACATACGGGTCCAACCTGGCACAGATCCGGTCCAGACAGACCCGTATAGAAACACTTTAAGACTGTTTCACCCCTGTCTCTCATTCTCGTTCTTCCCACTGTGAAAAATTCTGCCCAAGATCAAGTCATCTGTGCAAACCTAAGAACTCTGAACCATATTTGCACTGTAATTGCACTGTAATTCTTAACACTGTAGCCACATTTCCACCTTGAACATACTCTTATCATTGCTATCTGACACCATGCTATCTGTTAGCCCTTAGGTCCTAACCCAACTATACTCATGCTATCTGTTAGCCCTTAGGTCCTAATCCTCACTGGCAGAATCCTAGTGCCCTTCCTAACTCTGAGCCCTGAACACAGACTTACCTGGCATGAATCAGCCAATCAGGAAGTGGATTCATACCAGCTAAGTCTTTGAGAGGTTAGCTTATGGCTAAGGGGAGACATTGGGATTCAGTCTCTGATTTCCTCTCTGTGGCTTTGGAGGAGGTGGAAGCAAAGGAGCTGTGTGCTGTCTGTGTCTCACCTTGACTCTGGCTGGGGCGTGCCCAGTGCTACTGTCCACACCCAGCAGGGAGATGGGGTAGAACTGGCCCTTGTTCAGGTACACCATGGGCATCTCCGTCGTCTTGTGTTGGGAGGCCTGAGGCGCGCCCAACATGAACTGGAAGTCGTTTCTGAAGGACAGGGAAACGCACACACACATACACACACATCAGTTCAAGCCTGAGAGAGAATTGAATTCAGTTCAATTGAGAGCAATAGTTAGGAGCTTAATCGATGTGAGGGAGGCTAGCTGAGGGAGGTTTAGGCCTGTCGTTACCTTAGTCTTTCTGGAGGTGAGTTGGTGTAGGACTCAGAGTAGACGGGGCTGGGCTGGGTGACAAAAGCATCGCAGTAGGACACCGGCTGGGTTTGGATGAAAAAGAGACAGAGAGGGAGCGAGAAAGAGAGAGAGAGAGGAAGGGTGGGAGAGAGAGAGAGGGAGTTTACACAACAACCGCTAACAGTAATAGCAGAGCAGCACTTGATAAGTGAGGTTTTTGCATAAAGTTAAGTTGTAGTCTGTTGTTGGTTGTTGTTGTTGTTGTTGTTGTTGTTGTTGGTTTTGTTTACTGCATTGTTTACTCACTGCTTCGGTGGGCCCTGTGTAGGCAGTCTGCAGGAGGCTGTCGAAGATGGTGTTGATGACCTGCTTGTCGTAGCTCTCGGTGACTGCAGGCTGAATGTAAGTCTGCGGGGGAGGGGAGCTCTGCTTAGGGGGGCACAGGGGTGACAACTTCCTGTTCAGATCCAGCAGTTCCTGTGGCGGCGTCTGGCTGGAGGAAATGTTATTGGTCAGCAGCTTCAGGATGTGGGTTGGACTGTCCAGAGAGATCAGGTCAGGGGAGGACGCACCAAGGGCCCTGAAATAGACACACACACACACACACACACACACACATTAGCAATGTTAAACAAATTCACACACCTGCACCTTTCAGCAGAGCTCAACCAGAGGTAATCCTTTGGTGTCCACAGAACACACACACACACACACACACACATACAGTGGCAACCTCAGACGCTGACTGTAAGCCAATGAGTAAAGCTGTCAAAGTGTCAGTGTAAATCAGAGAGGCAAACAGAGGCAAAGCCCAAACCTCAGAGTGAAAAGAGTGTGTGTCTGCTCTCTTGGGTGGGTGCTGTTTGTCCCTTAAGCCAGACACCCCCACCACACACACACACACACACACCCCTCTTTTTGCTTTTATTTGAGTTTCTCTGGGCTGGGCCTGCCCCACGTCCATTTTTCACGCCTAACAAAAGGGTCCTGTTACACCAGACTTCCCTGGCTGGCTCCGTGTCCCTCCCTGGTGCCAGGCGGCACAGGGTTGCTTTCTGGAGTCCCTCATGCCCCCCTTGTTGCCCCCCTTGTTGCCCCCCTCACACAGGTGGACTGACCCCGCCTGACCCCCCTCACTCAGCTCTGGCTGAAATCTGGCCTGGGTCTGGGCTTAATCTGGCTGGCACAGGATGCTGATTGTGAATCTCAGGGATTCCTGCACACATACACACACATACATTCCCCCCCCCCCCCCCCCCACACACACACACACACACACACACAAACACACACACACACACACACACACACACACAAACACACACACACACACACACACACACACAGAAATATAAGAGATGATCTGAGTGTGTACCTCTCTGGCTTGTACATGCTGCTGCCTCTAATGCATGTAGTCATTCTCTCATCCTTTGGAGTCTGAAGACAACAAACACAGGAAAATAAACACAAATAAAAACACTCATTTGTTTACGCTTCAGCACAGCATTAGTGTGGTTAGTTTTCCCGAGAGACAAACAAAGCAAGGACCCTCGCGTTACACCGAAACTGTTGCACAATAAAGCATGCCAGGACACAGTCCGATCCCACAGCAGCACGCCAGGCTGTGTGTGTGTGTGTGTGTGTGTCTGTTGCCTTCAGGATATCAGCATGCATGCTACGGTGCAAAGGATCTTCTGGGCCACGACTGCTCACCTTCCACTTTGTGTGTGTGTGTGTGTGTGTGTGTGTGTGTGTGTGTGTGTGTGTTGCTACGGTGTAAGGGCTCACCTTGCACTGCTCATAGAGAAGGGAGAGAGTAGTGAAGTCCTCTTTGGGCTTGTTCAGGTCCGAGTCGCTGTAGGCCCACGGATCCATCATGTAACTATCTGAGTAGCGTGAGTAGTTGAAACTCTCGTTCTGCAGTACCATCAGAGTCCTACACACACACACACACACACACACACACATACACAGTTAAAACAATGTAACCAAGTGGCACATATTGATTGGATAATTAACTTAATTAAAATCAAACAACTACACTATTTTATCATTGCATCACACCTTGGGGGACTAAAGCAAGAGGGATTAGAACTCCTGACTCTGAGAGACTGAGGCCGTGTCATGGCAGATTAGTGCTAATTCCTGACTCTGAGAGACTGAGGCCGTGTCATGGCAGATTAGTGCTTGTATGCCCCAGTTGTCTGGGAGGTGAGGAGCAGAGTTCCCTCTCTCTGTCGCCCTGGAGGAGTTTCTGTTGAGAGAAACCCCAGTGACAGCAGCTGTCTGCAGGGCATGTGGGCCAAATCAGCCCCAATCTGCTCCAGAGCCGACTGGCCCAAAACTCCACCGCAATGACAACATGAGGTACAGATTGCACAGAAATAAACAACAAATCAGGTGTGTGTGTGTGCATGTGTGTGTGTGTGCATGTGTGTGTGCGTGTGTTCAAGTGAGAGAGAGAGAGAAAGGGAGGAAACTCCTGACCCTTGGGAGAGTAGTCAGGACCCCCTGTGCTCTGAATGAGACAGGTGCAGAGTTTCAGCATTGCCTCAAACCCAGAAAACACTAGCAGGGATTAGGAAGGGATCGTTTACCCCAAACACACACGCGCACACACACACACACACACACACACACACAAAACAATGCAGCAGGAGAAAGTGAGAACTGTTTGACAATTTCCCGGCCAGTGCCACTAGATTAGACTGATGACTGCAGAGCAAATGCCCTGGCGTTTACGCTCACAGTGGCCACACACACGCACGCACGCACACACACACACACACACACACACAAAGTGTCCTATCAAATGTGCTGAGCATGCAGCCTGAGAAATCAAAGACATCAGAGAATTTTAAAACACTTGAGCAAATACATGACTAGGGAGCACACACACACACACACACACACACACTGACAATCCAGCTCAAAGCTTTCTCCCTGCTAAGTGAAACACCGGTCTGACCTAGCTTCCATATCTGCGAGCCATTTCACTTTCCCAAGTGTTTCTAAGTTTAAGAGCTGATGGCACAGGGCCCTTAATGGCCGTATTAGATGTCTGTGTTATGTAATTCAAAGCCCCTCTGTGTGTCTGACACGTCTGCGCCAGATACTCGTTTCCCTCGTGCTTTTGTGTGTCGAGCCCCTAGGACAACATCAGCACTGTCCCCTGACAGGAGTGTGTTCAGACCTCACCGCATCATCTCCTTCGCCTGGAGTGTGTGTGTGTGTGTGTGTGTGTGTGTGTGTATGTCTATGTCTTGGTATCAGTTTTCTAGGGCTACACATCTCTATAGATGGGGGTCCCATTGCACAATGGTGGCTGGGCCGTGCTGAGGCGCGGGGCTTTGCGGTTCTCATGAGCTCAGGTGATGAGTCAGACCACAGCGAGCGAAACTCAGCCAGCAGCTGCACAGTGAGACATGCTGAGACACAAGAACCTTCCCAGCACAACATGCCAAGAAAAGACTATTTACAAACACACACACACACACACACGCACACACACACACACACACACACACACTCGCTCACTGCCAGCTACTAAACATCAACAACTCCAGAGCACTGACTTACAACTATCTGTCATCAGTCAAGAACCCATTTAAAACACACACATAGACACAACCTGATATTGACAAAAACACTAGCATTAAACAAATCAATAAACAACGTACTCATTTTCCTTGGTCATCTCTCCCTCTGGTGAGGTCTTGTGTAAAATCCTTTCAAAGTGTTTTCCGCTGGTTAGAGTGTCCGTATGTGTGTGTATTTGCGTCTGTCAGTCAGGTGCAGATTAGCGCAGGTAAGATGATGCAGGTAAGGTCTCGCCAAGGCGGCTGAGTGAGATGGTTTGATTTGTGAAACACTTCTCCACGCAGATTTATTTCCTGGCCGTCAAAGCCGCCTCCTGATTGGCTGCCAGCCCCGAAACAGGTGTCAGATAATACAGGTGCACTCCAGACTCCACCCTTAACTCTTTCCCTCCTGGGAGGTGTAGGAAGTGCAAGGGGGCGTGTGTGTGTGTGAGAGAGAGAGAGAGAGAGAGATTGGGGTTGCCAGGCTAATCCCCTCATTAACATGTTGGATGAAAGAGAGTGAGATTGGGCCAGTGGAGGTGTGAAGAGGGGATGAAACCAGAGCCTGACACAGATCACACATCAGAGGGACATTAACATGCCAATGCGTCACAGTATCATTTGGTCTCAGACATACACATACACACTAGTGCGGTTTTGGGGTGCGTGTGTGTGTGTGTGTGTGTGTGTGTGTGTGTGTGTGTGAGAGAGAGAGAAAGAGAGAGAGAGAGAAAGCTCTTAACCTCTGTGATCTTAATTCTTTATTTGTCAGGAGAGCTTACTTCAAAGAGTGTCCTTCCATGTTCCATGTGCCCCCCCCCCCCCCCCATGAACTCAAAATTCTGCTTTATTCTTTATCCAAATTTATCCACAGATGATAATACACATTATTATAAACATCATTTTTTATTGGTAGTATAGTATAGTAATAGAACCTAGATTTTCTTTAATTATTGTGAAATTCTTTTTATATTATAGTATACATCACTGGCAGCAAATGACATTCTATTCCCACCACACATTACCGCCCTCTTGTATCTGAGTTTAACGATCTTTTTCTGTAGAGATTTTCTATGATTAAAACAATTTACTAAGAGCTGTTTTTTCCAACTCTGGGCTGTTTTTCCTGTTTGATATTAAAAAATAAATGATAACTCTGAGGATACAGAATATATTCTCTGTTTCAGTTAGTGTGTGTATCACTGTAGAACTTTTACCGTAATAGAACATGCAGAGAACAGAGATGTAACTCCCCTCAGGGTCCCACCTGAGACAGGTACTGGACTCAGTTAGTAAGGGGTGCCCTTGACCCATGGGTGCTTGTTATGGTTAGACAGGGACACACTGGACCCATGGGTGCTGGTTATGGTTAGACAGGGACACACTGGACCCATGGGTGCTTGTTATAGTTAGACAGGGACACACTGGACCCATGGGTGCTGGTTATGGTTAGACAGGGACACACTGGACCCATGGGTGCTTGTTATAGTTAGACAGGGACACACTGGACCCATGGGGACTGGTTATGGTTAGACAGGGACACACTGGACCCATGGGGACTGGTTATGGTTAGACAGGGACACACTGGACCCATGGGGACTGGTTATAGTTAGACAGGGACACACTGGACCCATGGGGACTGGTTATAGTTAGACAGGGACACACTGGACCCATGGGTGCTGGTTATGGTTAGACAGGGACACACTGGACCCATGGGGACTGGTTATAGTTAGACAGGGACACACTGGACCCATGGGGACTGGTTATAGTTAGACAGGGACACACTGGACCCATGGGGACTGGTTATGGTTAGACAGGGACACACTGGACCCATGGGGACTGGTTATAGTTAGACAGGGACACACTGGACCCATGGGGACTGGTTATAGTTAGACAGGGACACACTGGAGACACTGCCGTGATGAAGCAGTCACTTGCTTACATACTCCCACAGGTACAAACAGAGCTGCTCACCAACGCTAGTGTGGATCTGGCTCTGATCCGACACTGGCCTGGCTCTATGGATCTGTTCTGGCCATGATTCAGCTCTGATCTGGCTCTGATCTGGCTTGGATCTGGTTCAGAACCGGCTCATGAAGCTAGTAACCCCGGTGGGCGTGGGTGGGAGTACAAGGTTCAGTCCCATTCATCTTGAATGGAAGGCCAGTCAGTCCCATTCATCTTGAATGGAAGGCCAGTCAGTCCCATTCATCTTGAATGGAAGGCCAGTCAAGCATGAGTTGTGTTCCGCCACACTGTGGCCACGCTGGGTGACACTCAATGAGTTGATGAGTAGAAGAAACCAAGACATTCAGCACAGAACACTGAACACAGCTGGGGGAGAGAGGGGGACACAACAGAGGAAAGGAGGAGAGGGGAGGAGAGGAGAGGAGGAGAGGAGAGGAGAGAGGAAAAGAGGAGAGGAGAGGAGGAGAGGAGAGGAGAGGAGAGAGGAAAAGAGGAGAGGAGAGGGGAGGAGGAGAGGAGGAGAGGGAAAGAGAGGAGAGGAGAGGGGAAGAGAGGAGTAGAGGGGAAGAGAGGAGGATAGGAGAGAGCAGAAGAGAGGAGAGAGTTGAGGAGAAGAGAAAAGAAGAGAGGAGGATTGAAGAGGAGAGGAGGGGAGAGAAGCGAGAGAGGAGAGGAGAGAAAAAGAGGAGAGGAG
>PYXC01001403.1:250000-310000 GCA_015244755.2 Tenualosa ilisha | reverse complement strand
CTCCCTGGCATAATGATAGCTCTCCTCACACACACACACACACACACACACACACACACACACCACACACACACACACTCCCCTCCCCAGGGCTACGAGCCCCTCATCAGTACATACATACGTCACACACACACACACACACTGCAGGTGTCAGTGAGACTAGCCAAACAATTCCCACTACACACACACACACACACACATACACATATAAGCTCAAATATGAACACAGAGATGGACACACACTGCTGTTCATTCTACTATTCCTAGGTACAATACAGCGTATGATAGAGCATGTGAAGGCCACTGATTACTCTTTGACTCACACACACACACACACATACACACACATACACACACGAACACACACACACACACACACACACCTGGATGAGGTTGAGAGGATCATTCTGATCTTATCTTTCCTCCAAAAACTTCCGTGCCACCACTTCACAGAAAACACACACAGACACACACACACAGACACACACACACACACACACACACACCACACACACACACACAGAGAGAGAGAGAGGAGAGAAGCCACACGTATTCTTCCACCCAGTCAGAACACAGAAAAGGAAGCAGGTGCATCATCGTGTGGAGAAGAATAACTGCACCTAAAAGGCCAGTCGCTCTAAGAGTGCATTTCTTCTGTGCTGACTGATTAGCACTCGGGATATAAATCTGCTCGACAAATAACCTTTCCATACAAATAAACATCACTGACCTAAAGAAGTGAGTTATGCAACCAGATGCTTGCTCCATTCATAGACATGAAAACAAATCAAATGATATAAGGCTCTAAGATTACATGGAAATTGAAAGTGTGAAAATGTGTGTGTGTGTGTGTGTGTGTGTGTGTTGCTGTAGGCAAAGCTGAATGAACGTTGTTTTTCCAAGGGGGCTAATGGGACATTAGTGATTTATCTAGGAATCTGTTGAAGGAAGTTTTGACATTTTTCTGAAGCTTCCCGCCAACCTCATCTCAATCTGCCGAGCAGAAAGAATGGCATTAGAAGTGCGGCTAATCTGCTCTAATCTGAGCCTGGGTGCAGAGGAATTCCAGTCATCTGATGACCTCTGATAGCGCTAAAGCCCCGTCACACTCCCCACACACACGGGTCTGACCACACTGCATGGAGACAGGAGACTGTCAGTGTCTGATCATCATCACCTGTGTTTCAGTGCACTTTAAAGCAATTGTTTGTTTGTGTTTGTGCTGCTTTCCTTCTTTGTTTAACTCCAAAGCTCTCAGTAAAAATGATTTGCTGTAGGTTTTCATGATTATCTGAGATCCATCTATCTTAGAATTGCATTGCTGTTGTGTAATGTCACCGGCCAGGCAATGTCTCTTTAAAGTCTTCATTTCTTTTACGTCCGCAGGTATGTCTTATCAACAATCTACTCTAGTTCCCGCCATCCTGCCACTCAGATATGTATGTGTGAGAGAGAGAAAGAGAGGGAGGGAGGGAGAAAGAGAAAGAGAGATCAAAGAATGAGATAGAGATTTCTATGTTAAGTAAATGAGGCCATAGCTTAGGACACCTCCACACCCCTGGAGTCATCCCTGGCCCATCCCTGCACCGGTTTCTGCCTTAGTAAAGGCCTGTGGCCTCAGGCCAAACACACACACGCACACACACACCTGACCTCTGAGAGCAGGGATGTTATAAATATTAGAGTTATAGTCATGGTGATGAAGCTGGTTTCGAGTAGGAAGCACAAGGCCACAGAGGTGTTGGATTGTATAGGTCTACTGTAAGTTCTATAGCTGTTAAAGTCTAAATCACTAGACCACAGATGAGGTGGATTATATAGAGAGCTGTATATACAGAGCTGTTCTCTGTGTGTGTGGAGGGGGCTATGGTATATGTAACTAACAGAGCTGTTCTCTGTGTGTGTGGAGGGGGCTATGGTATATGTAACTAATAGAGTTGATGAAGCTTGTTTTGAGCTTGTGTTATGACAATGAATAACAAGGTATAACTGTGATGTTTTACTTTGTTTTAGTGGATAATTTTACTGCCGCATTAAAATGTGTGTGTGAGGTGAGGCAATATGAGTGTGGTGTGATGTGTGTGAGTGTGGTGTGATGTGTGTGAGATTTTCTTTCTCTTGAGGAAAAAAGAAACTCGGAAAGAGAAACTGGTGAAGTTAAGTCAAAGTGAAAGTACCTTTGTACAGGCTGCCATAGTTTACGTGTCTTTGGCAGTGAATACCTGTGTTCTCTACTGAACTTCCTACTTATTAATTCTACTGTGTGTGTGTGTGTGTGTGTATACATGTGTGGGTGTGTGTGCATGTACGCGTGTGTGTGTGTGTGTGTGTGTGTGTGTCTGTGCCTACATGTATACGTGTGAGTGCATGTGTGTGCATGGTGTGTGTGTATATCCATGTGTACATGTGTGTGTATGTGCGTGTCTGTGCCTACATGTATACGTGTGTGTGCATGTGTGTGCATGGCATGTGTGTGTCTGTGTGTGTGTGTGTGTGTGTGTGTGTCTGTGCCTACATGTGTACGTGTGTGTGCATGTGTGTGCGTGGCATGTGTGTGTCTGTGTGTGTGTGTGTGTGTGTGTGTGTGTGTGTATATCCATGTGTACGTGTGTGTGTATGTGCGTGTGTGTGTGTCTGTGCCTACATGTATACGTGTGTGTGCATGTGTGTGCATGGCATGTGTGTGTCTGTGTGTGTGTATGTGCGTGTGTGTGTGTGTGTCTGTGCCTACATGTATACGTGTGTGTGCATGTGTGTGCATGGCATGTGTGTGTCTGTGTGTGTGTGTGTGTGTGTGTGTGTGTGTGTGTGTGTGTGTGTGTGTGTGTGTCTGTGCCTACATGTATACGTGTGTGTGCATGTGTGTGCATGGCATGTGTGTGTCTGTGTGTGTCTGTGTGTGTGTGTGTGTGTGTGTGTGTGTGTGTGTGTGTGTGTGTGTGTGTGTGTGTGTTGTCTTGCAAACCTACAAGGTTGTGTGCAGCATCTTCATCTCCCCCTGAAAGGAGGAGCACAATTTGAGACGCTCACACACACAACTCTCCAAGCGTACAATTGCCTCATACATCTTCTGCTCTCATTTGCATTACAGGTGTTTGCGTGTGTGTGTGTGTGTGTGTGTGTGTGTGTGTGTGTGTGTGTGTGTGTGTGTGTGTGCGTGTGTGTGTGTGTGTCACATACGGTAATGGAGACACCTTGACAATGACAGCAGGTATTTTTCTGCTGTCTCCTGACTGACAGGAAATTACAGGGACGAGGTGACAAGTCTTGCAAGCAGTTCTTTGAGCTCTGACAGCCACTGTGGTTTAGTACTGTGTGTGTGTGTGTGTCTGTGTGTCTTTACTTTTTAACCCCTTTCTCCAGGGCCATCTCCTCACACAAACACACACATACACACACACTGCACCAGTCTTCACACTGACTTTGTTGTGGACACACCTTTGAGTGCAGATGTGAGTGCATTAAGTGCACCTGGTAACCTTTCACTGCAAACAACCCATCCCACTTTGGCCACCTGTGATATTCTATTTTTTATAAGAAAGAGGCTGCACACGCACACACACACACACACACACACACACAGACGGGATAAAGGATCCAGAACGCCTCAGTTCCAAAGGACAGTAAAAGACACAAAGAGCATCAGTACTGTAGTGCTTATCAGCTCTTACCAGCCATTCAGAGTGTCTATGTGCTATATTTTAATGCTGTAATCTGAGTGTCTGTGTTGTATAATCTGAGTGTCTGTGTTGTGTAATCCGAGTGTCTGTGTTGTATAATCTGAGTGTCTGTGTTGTGTAATCTGAGTGTCTGTGCTGTAAAATCTGATGCCGTATAATCTGAGTGACCCTCCGCTAAGCACATCCACACCTGCACAGGCAGACTCACAGTCCAGCAGAGCCCAGCACACACACTGTAGCCTAAGGATAAGGATAATATCACAGGCGTTTATTTTTAACCTCTGGGAAATGGTGGCAAGTGAGTTGTGATGTGTGTGAAAGTTTGTCTCTCGTGACTCAATGCAATGGGCCAGGACAGATAGAGGCAGATAGACAGACACAGACACAGGTAGGGAAAGAGAGGGAGAGAGAAAGAGAAAGAAAGAGAGAGAGAGATAGGCATCGCCCTTTCCCCTCTTTTCCCACACCTCTCCTTCTTCTCCACCCTCTCCTCTCGTGTCCTCCAGGTTTTTCCCATCTCTCCCTGTGAGTTTTCCCACCTGATTCCCGTGGGATAACCGCAGCTCTTGGCTCACCTGAATAAGCCAGTGGGCATGCCCAGACCATCACCCATGACTCTCCTCTGGAGGGGATGCAACAGGCAGGCCATTAGAGGAAAGGACTCCAACGTCACACGGTTCATTCCCATTCCCACTCTCTCTCTCTCTCTGTCTCTCCCTCTGTCTGTCTCTCAGTCTTTTTTTCTATTTTTCTATTCTTTTTATTCTATTTTTCTTCCTGAATGTGTGTGTGTGTGTGTGTTTGTGTGAGTGTAGATGCCATGTGTGTGTCGTGTGTGTGTGCATGTGTCTTTGTGTGTGTGTGTGTATGCGAATGTGTGTGTGTGCCATCTGTGTATATAAGTGTGTGGTGTGTGTGTGTGTGTGTGTGTGTGTGTGTGTGTGTGTGGTGTGTGTGTGTGTGTGCCATGTGTGTATATAAGTGTGTGGTGTGTGTGTGTGTGCCATGTGTGTATATAAGTGTGTGGTGTGTGTGTGTGTGTGTGTGGCATGTGTGTGTATAAGTGTGTGTGTGTGTGTGGTGTGTGTGTGTGTGCCATGTGTGTATATAAGTGTGTGGTGTGTGTGTGTGTGTGTGTGTGTGTGGTGTGTGTGTGTGTGCCATGTGTATATATATGTGTGTGGTGTGTGGTGTGTGTGTGTGTGCCGTGTGTGTATGTAAGTGTGTGGTGTGTGTGGTGTGTGTGTGGTGTGTGTGTGTGTGCCGTGTGGGTATATAAGTGTGTGGTGTGTGTGTGTGTGTGTGTGGTGTGTGTGTGTGTGCCGTGTGGGTATATAAGTGTGTGGTGTGTGTGTGTGTGTGTGTGGTGTGTGTGTGTGTGCCGTGTGGGTATATAAGTGTGTGGTGTGTGTGTGTGTGCCGTGTGTGTATATAAGTGTGTGGTGTGTGTGTGTGTGTGGTGTGTGTGTGTGTGCCGTGTGTGTATATAAGTGTGTGGTGTGTGTGTGTGTGTGTGTGTGTGTGTGTGTGTGTGTGCCGTGTGTGTATATAAGTGTGTGGTGTGTGTGTGTGTGTGTGTGTGTGTGTAAGTGTGTGGTGTGTGTGTGTGTGTGTGTGTGTGTGTGTGTGGGTGGGTGCGCAGCATGCCTGTGTGTTCCCCTCCCTCTCCCCCTCTCTCTTTCACTCTCACTGACACGTGTGGCTCAAACTCCTGGGTTTCACCCAGTTTCAGTCTACATGTCCCAGCTTGTCCAGCGGACAAGGGAGAGGTGTCTCTCTCTCTCTCGTGTGTGTGTGTGTGTGTGTGTGTATGTGTCTCCAGCAGGGAAGAGAGGTGTGTATCTCTCTCTCGTGTGTGTGTGTGTGTGTGTGTGTGTGTGTGCCTTTCTCGTGTGCCTCTCAGGGCCCGGGCCTTTGTGGTGGGGCAGTGTGCCAGGAGTGTTTCAGCATAACCACCTCTGCCTTCTCTCTCTATCCCTCTCTCTCTTTCTCTCTCTCTATCCCTCTCTCTCTTTCTCTCTCTATGTCCCTCTTTCTCTTTCTCTCTCTCTATCCCTCTCTCTCTTTCTCTCTCTTTATCCCTCTCTCTCTTTATCCCTCTTTGTCTTTCTGTGTCTCTATTCCTCCCTCACCCCTGCTTATTCTCTCACTCTTTCGGTCCAGTCTGTCTTTCACTTTCTGTGTCACTTGTGCTACCCCACAGCACATGTAGGGATTACAGTATAGACTGAGGACACACACACACACACACACACACACACACACACACAACCACACATGCACACACACAGACACAGCCCAGTGTCCGTTTGCTTACCCTCTCTGTTTCACACACACACACACACATACACACACACACACACACACACACACACACAACCACTCACACACACACACACACACACACAACCACACACACACACACACTCACACACACACATACTCACACACACACACACACACACACACATACACAACCACACACACACACACTCACACACACACACACAACCACATACACACACACTCACACACACACACACACACACAACCACACACTCACACACACACACACAACCACACAAACAGACACTCACACACAACCACACAAACACACACTCACACACACACAACCACACACACACAAACACACACACACACACTCACACACACACACAACCACACACACACACACACTCTCACACACACACACACACACACACACAACCACACACCAGTTTCATGCATAGAGCCTCATTCATCCTGCTGCCCCAAACACTGGCAGCTTGCAGTTCCCTACTGAGTGATTGAAAAGGTAAATCCTGGAGGTCATTCATTACTCTAAGATACTTTCAAATCATCTCTTACACTCCAAAGAAGAATAAGCAAAGCTTACTTGAAAAATTGCTTTAAACTCGTTGCCTCAAATGAGTTAAGAAACCATAACTAGTCTCAGTGATGTTTACCATAAGCTTCATTTTTACTTTTCTAAAGTGTAGTATTGGGGACAGCACTGGCACCCGTGCAGACGTGCTGATAGCGCACTAGCCTTCCAGGGCTCAGTCGCTTCTCACAGAAACAATGAAGCCAGCGAAGATGTGGAGGACAGAGGAGGAGCAGGTAAATGGGAGTAGGCAAACACACACATTAACCTGAGCCCAAGTATGGGTGGATTCAGTGTTCTTTAGGCTGGTGGATTACTAAAACAGAAGCGAGTAATCCGCGACAGATCCCCAGTGCCACCTCGGCAAACCTTTCACTCAAGAATCCACCAGCACTGCTCTTCACCTAAAGGGCTATTCCATCACATTTCAGCCCATCACCCTGGTGCTCAAGGTCGCCCACGCCCAGTGGCTGGTCGGCCCCTCGACCACCTTACACCTCACATGAGCGTCATCTCATGATATCTTCTCAGGGTTTAGAACACACACAGAACAACTGGTGTTTCAAGTGATTTGCAGACTTCTGTTTCTGTGTTATGGGAATAACCAGTGTATAATTGTCTTCTCCCTAATTGAGACAGGATAAGGCAATTAGGTGCCATATTCCATGACATAATTAATTCATGTTGAGATTGCAACGTTGCGTGGTGCAGGTGTGGCAGAGCAGGATTGGCCAGGAGACACAGGATGACACTGACGTCATTCTGAAGGGTGGCCTGACACGCACTCATACACACTCACACGCACACACACACACTCACACTCATACACATACACATGCACTCATACACACTCTCACACGCACACACTCACACTCATACACATACACATGCACTCATACACACTCTCACACACACACACTCACACTCAGGCACATACACACGCACTCATACACTCTCACACGCACACACTCACCCTCAGACACATACACACTCACTCATACACACTCATACTTCTGTTCATAATTTAGGCACATAGCGTCTCCCATTAACCTAAAACAGAATTAAACCTGTTGACTGCTTATTTTTCAGGATTATAAAACAACAACAACAAAACCCCAACCACCCCCCTCTGTTTTTTTGACAAATCGCACCCTGCACACACACACACACACACACACACACACACACACGGAGTTTGCAGGCAGTTTAGTAGATGATTTACTGTAATATTGGGGTATGTGCTCTTTGAAAAGCTTACTGTAACATCCCCTAATAAGGATTCTGATAGAAGAGTGTGTGCTGAAGAATGTGTGTGTGCTGAGGAGTGTGTGTTTGCTGAAGAATGTGTGTGTCGAGGAGTGTATGTGTGTGCTGAAGAATGTGTTTGTGTTGAGGAGTGTGTGTGTGTGTGTGATGAAGAATGTGTGTGTGTTGAGGAGTGTGTGTTTGCTGATGAGTGTGTGTGTGTTGAGGAGTGTGTGTGTGTGCTGAAGAATGTATGTGTGCTGCGGAGTGTGTGTGTGTGTGCTGAAGAATGTGTGTGTGTTGAGGAGTGTGTGTGTGTGTGCTGAAGAATGTGTCTGTGTTGAGGAGTGTGTGTGTGCTGAGGAGTGTGTGTGTGTTGAGGAGTGTGTGTGTGTGCTGAAGAATGTGTGTGTGTTGAGGAGTGTGTGTGTGTGTGCTGAAGAATGTGTGTGTGTTGAGGAGTGTGTGTGTGTTGTGGAGTGTGTGTGTGTGCTGAAGAGTGTGCGTGTGTGCTAAAGAGTGTGTGTGTGTGCTGAAGAGTGTGTGTGTGTGCTGAGGAGTGTGTGTGTGAGCTGAGGAGTGTGTGTGTGTGCTGAAGAGTGTGTGTGTGTGTGTTGGAGAGTGTGTGTGTGTGCTGAGGAGTGTGTGTGTGTGCTAAGGAGTGTGTGTGTGTGCTGAGGAGTGTGTGTGTGTGCTGAAGAGTGTGTGTGTGTGCTGAGGAGTGTGTGTGTGTGTGTGCTGAGGTGTGTGTGTGTGTGCTGAAGAGTGTGTGTGTGTGCTGAAGAGTGTGTGTGTGTGTGCTGAGGAGTGTGTGTGTGTGTGTGCTGAGGAGTGTGTGTGTGTGCTGAAGAGTGTGTGTGTGTGCTGAAGAGTGTGTGTGTGTGTGCTGAGGAGTGTGTGTGTGTGTGTGCTGAAGAGTGTGTGTGTGTGTGTGCTGAGGAGTGTGTGTGTGTGTGTGTGCTGAAGAGTGTGTGTGTGTGCTGAAGAGTGTGTGTGTGTGTGCTGAGGAGTGTGTGTGTGTGTGTGTGTGCTGAAGAGTGTGTGTGTGTGCTGAAGAGTGTGTGTGTGAGCTGAGGAGTGTGTGTGTGTGTGTGTGTGCTGAGGAGTGTGTGTGTGTGTGCTGAGGAGTGTGTGTGTGTGCTGAAGAGTGTGTGTGTGTGTGCTGAGGAGTGTGTGTGTGTGTGCTGAGGAGTGTGTGTGTGTGTGTGCTGAAGAGTGTGTGTGTGTGTGCTGAGGAGTGTGTGTGTGTGTGTGCTGAAGAGTGTGTGTGTGTGTGCTGAGGAGTGTGTGTGTGTGTGTGCTGGTCTCTGGTTGCGTGGACTGTGGTTGTCAGGCTGGCGTTGTGGTGATCCTCAGGCGTCCCCAATGAGACTGCTAAGCCTTTTGAAGGTTCCGCCACGCAGCACTTTTCATGCTACTTGCTCTGGCGTCGTTCAAGTGCCTTCCCAGCAGCCTCGGCAGATTTATGGGAACGTGTTTAAGGTCACTCAGGTCACACACACACACACACACACACACACACACACACACATTATGTACTCCTTTGCTTGAGAAGAGACATACTGTATATTGCAGAGGGGATGGGTGGGTATGAGTATGAGTGTGAATGCAGACCACTGTGGAGCTGATTTAGCACACAATAGACCTTATATTATAAAACACACACAATACCTTAAACACAGAAAAACACAATTGTGTGTAAGTGGGCTGATGGTTCCTGTCGTGTGTGTGAGTCTCCCTGCCTCCACTGCCTTCCTCTGAAAACTGTGTCAGATGTTTTGAAAAACTATGTGAAAAAACTATGTGAAGATCAAGCCCCAGTTTCATAAGTGCTTCTTAGCAAGCAAGAAAAACTGTAACTGAGGCCTTTTTGCAGCTGGCTGGTTGGTGTTCAGTTTTGTAAGTGAGTATTTTCAGGCTGAAGTGTTTTTAATTACCCAGTGTGTTTTGGATTCTGATTAGATGGGTTTTGGATTCTGATTACATGTGTTTTGGATTCTGATTGGATGTGTTTTCCCAGTGGTTTCCTGGGATTCATTTCTGAATGAAGTAGTTGTGAAATAGTGTGTGATGTGCAGGAGTGAAGTACTTATGTGTGAAATAGTGTGTGATGTACAGGAGTGAAGTACTTATGTGTGAAATAGTGTGTGATGTGCAGGAGTGAAGTACTTATGTGTGAAATAGTGTGTGATGTACAGGAGTGAAGTACTTATGTGTGAAATAGTGTGTGATGTACAGGAGTGAAGTACTTATGTGTGAAATAGTGTGTGATGTGCAGGAGTGAAGTAGTCATGTGTGAAATAGTGTGTGATGTGCAGGAGCAAGTGTGTTGCAAAATTGCAACTAAAGTGCAAAGCATCGCTTTTGTTTAAGTATGGTTACACTTTGTTGAAGATGTAGTAACACTACTTTGGTACGATAGGTAAAAACTGCATCTTAGTTTATTATTTAGTTCTTATTCACTGCTATTATTCCAGCATATATTCATGTTATTGTAAAAATAAGGCCATATGAGATGATTATTTTATTACTTATTATTTTAGACATGGAGACGGTGTGTGTGATGGGGCAGCAAAGACGTATGTGTTATATGTGTGTGTGTCTGCGTGTGTGTGTCAGTGTGTGTGTGTGTGTGTGTGTGTGTGAGAGGTGGAGAGCCCACAAGCGTGTGAGTGCCATTCAAAGGCTTTTCTGAGAAGCAGGGAGGCCATGCCTGCGGGACACAGAAGGTCTGTCATTACTGCAGGCTGGAGGGGAAGGCTTGATGGGTGGAAGAGTGTGTGTGTGTGTGTGTGCGTGTGTGTTTGGGTGGGGTGGGGGGTTGAGGAGTCAGGAGGAGATGGGGGGGGCGTAACAACTAGTCTAACCTGTATGCCGAGTTGGAAAAGCTGAGGTGAGGAGGAGGAGGAGGAGGAGGAGGAGGAGGAGGAGCAGGGTGCTGAACATATATGGGGGAGCAACCAGCCAAACAAACAAAGAAAGCGAAACGAAACAGAGGCTTTTGTTCGCTCTGCTCTTCTTTGTCTGCTCAGGTTTCTACATCTCCCTTTTTTCTCTTCTTCTTTTTCTCCGCCGTCTTCTTCCTCTTCTTCTTCCCGCAGTTGTGTTTTCTGTCCTGCATACTTCATGCTCTGACAGCCCAGAGACAGATGAAGCCAAGCATGACCGCACACATGCAGGCTGCAAGATAGGGTGTCATCTTCATGCTGGCATCATCTCACACACACACACACACACACACACACACAGACACACACAGACACACACACACACACACACACACACACACACACACACGCACAGACACACACACACACACGCACAGACACACACACACAGACACACACACGCACAGGCAGAGGGATCCAAGTGCAAAAGAATGAAAGACAACTCGTGCTCTCATTATCCAAACAGACACAGCTACATGTGCTGATTAAGAAGAGATGAGCAACATGTTAGAGATTTGCTTCCTCCAAGTACTTTGGGCTCAGGCTTGTGTCACTAGCTGTGTCTCACATGTTCTTTAGTTAGCGAATGTTAAGCGCTTAAAAGAGCTTTGTGTAATAGCCTAGTTAGGCTACAGTAACACATTGTGAGAAGCATCCATAGACGTAATGTCAGTCATGCCTAAGCACTGTGTCGTCCCCATTCACTAAGACTGACATGCAGATCAGATAGCCTGTCCCAGCTTTCCTAACCTAAATGCTACCATGTGTGGCCGCTGTATTCAAATACAATACAAGTGACTGTAATGCTGCGTTCAAGATTAATCAAAAGCAAAAATATTCCATGGATGAATCATGAATAATCAGGAATCAGGAATCAGGAGGGTCTGGAGTTGAACTGGACCCAAAGCTAATCCACATGACTAATCACTACACTCAGCAAGTGTCTTAAGCCCAGAGCGTTCTGAGTGCTATATCAACAGGGACTGCGGATGGGTTGGGCTCAAAGCTTTAGGACCTCCAGTTAAGTTGCCTCTAATGTCCTGCTTGCCTCAGCACAAACCAGCATCCGGTGTTTGTTTTGCAAACACAAACACAAACACAAACACAAACATGAACCTTGGAGGTATGCATCACGTCATACCACCACATCTGTGCAAACACATTTGTGTGTGTGGCTACTGTGTATGAATGGCCTGAGAGGGAGTGGTGTGTGTGTGAGGGTGTATGTGTGTGTGTGTGAGTGTGTGAGTGTGAGTGTGTGTGTGTGTGTGTGTGTGTGTGTGAATAGCTTTGAGAGGTGGAGAGAGCAGGTTGAGCTTGGCTATCATCCATTTACATTTACATTTATGTGTTTAGCAAACGCTTTTATCCAAAGCGACTTACAAAAACAGGATAAACATTCAAGCTACAGTGAAAATACAGATTCAAGCTACGCAATAAAAAACTATCTAAGTGCATATTGCCCACAGGAAATCTGCAGTATTTTGAGATGAAAGTGCAGGAGCGTAATTAAAGCGCAGGAGCGTAATTAAAGTGCCATGTCGAGAGAAAGTGGTTGTTGCATTGCAAGTGCATTCCTGGTATTCAGCAATTTTTAGCCAAATGATATTTTTGGAATTTCTTGAAGGTGGAGAAGGTATCTGTTGCTCTGGTAGCACTTGGAAGGTCATTTCATTAGTGTGGAACAACAGACTGACCTGTGCAAGGTGTAGCCAGTGGAGTTCAGTGAACAGAAGTTTGACGTGCTCTTTTTGGCTGGTTGAAACCAGACGTGGAGCTGCATTCTGGATCATCTGTAGCGGTCTCACAGCACAGGCTGGAAGACCTGATGGGAGGACAAGGTGAGAGATAACCAAGGTCTGTACCAGGAGCTGGGTTGCATGTTGTATTAGGTACAGCTTGATCCTCCTTGTTTGCCCTGGCCATGACACACTGAACAACCGCCCAGTAGAAGATTTTAGATTAGATTCAACTTTATAGTCTTTACACATGTATAAATACAGAGTAACAAAATACAGTTAAGCATCTAATCAGAAGTGCAAATGGCAGAAAGTGCAATATGTACAGTATGTGCAGTATGTACAGTTGGGGGAGTTATGTACAGATAAGTGTAAAAGTGGAATAAATATGTGCAGATTATGTACAAATAAATTATGGTATAAATAGTGATGTGCAGGTTATGTACAGATAAGTTATGGGAGCAGTTATTTACTGATAGGGCCGTGTAAAGCTGGGTATCAATTAGTACTGATTTACAAAGCGCAATGTGTGGATGCAGTATGTTAATATACAAATGTTCTATACTACAATACATACAGTAGGCAAATCTACAGATATACAGATATACAGATATACAGACGTAATATGGACAAATATACAGGTGATATACAGGTGTGTAGATATATTAATATATGTATATACAGATGTATACACAGATGTACAGATGTGTAGTAGAAGATAGGCAAAGTGCTATGAATGTATATACAGTAGTGAAGAGAAGCGCCGTGAGCAGATTAAGCCATGGTGTAGCGTGAATAGGAAGGTTCAGCAGGGGACAGAGTTCAGTAGGGTGACAGTTGTGGGGAAGAAGCTGTTCCTGAACCTGCTGGTTTTAGTCTGAAGGCTGAATTGACCAGGACAGATTCTCTGAGTTGTGGGTCCCCAGGAATTTGAAGCTGGAACACATTCAACAGCCATGCCGTTGATATGATGGTTGGAAGAGGACAGTGGACAAGAAGAAGGATGGCTGCCTGCAAGAAGTTTAGGAACCTCGTCCTCTGAGACAGAAGTGAATGAAGAAAAAGAAGCAATAGATTTGGAGAGGCTCAGAGGAAGAAGCTGTGAAGAGCGGTTAGACAGGGTTTGTGTCAGTGTGTCTGAGAACCGGCTACTAATTGCTGCAACCTTGTCAGTAAAACAATGCAGCAAAGGTATCAGCTGTGGGGTTTAGTAGAGATTTGAGGGTGGAAAAGAGTTTGTGTGTCAGTAACACTGTGAATCTACACTGAAGTGGCGTGTGTCAGTAACACTGTGAATCTACACTGAAGTGGCGTGTGTCAGTAACACTGTGAATCTTGTTGTGGTAGAAAGCCCTTTCTGCAGGTGACACTAGATGAGAGGGATGATAGCAGTTCCTGGAACTGTGAAAGATCAGATGGATTATTAGTTTTGTGCCATTTTCTCTCAGCAGCTCCGAGGTTAATGCGCACTGAGTGAAGAGAGTCATTCAGTCACACTATGAGTGACCCCTGAGGGAGTTCAGAGTCAATACAGTCAGGTGGCCCTTCAGCAGTGTCTCCTCTCTGTAGAGTTGTGTGTGTGTGTGTGTGTGTGTGTGTGTGTGTGCATGTCTCCTCTCTATGCACCTGCTACCACTTCTGCATGTATCCCACAAGGTTATAATGTTGGCAAAATGTTGAAATAGTGATGGATCTTACATATGTTCTCTATGCTTGATCTTATAAACATTCATTTAGCTTTTCCTTGTGTTTGTGTGCCTTGTATGAGTCTGTGATCACACACATTGCACTGAAATCTCTTCTTCTTACTCTGGCTGACAGCACTAGGTGACCTCAAACAACAGGCTGATTGACTCCAGGCTGCTGTTTGAAGCAAAGGTGAGTTCAGCAAATAGTCTGAAGACCAGATGTTCCTTAGGATGTACGTAGGTTTATGATGCGTTGGGGAACGTTCTGGTTTACAGTTGGCTGAAGTTGAACAGTCAAGGCTCTCAACAAAAGGAGTTAGGGCAAAGCACAATCATTATCCTACCATGCTCATCGTTTCATCCGTTTAATTGCATTTTACTCATTTCTGAAGCCAAATGAACAATGTGCCAAGGTGCCTAATGGCTGCTGTAATTAGAAAGTGTAATTTGAGGTAAATGCCTTCATGACAGAGCTCTCTGGCAGGACAGAAGGACAGCGACAGAGAGTACAGCAGTGTTTCATGCCTAATTACTAAGCACCACACAACACAATGCAGTGGAAATGGAGCCCGTGGTGCATTAATGTGATAGCGTGGGTTAGCAGCTTAGGCGCTAAAATGACAAACAGTTAGGACACAGAATACATTGTTTCTGCAGACAGAAAAAGAAACGTTGAAAGGAGCACAAACCATACAGCAAAGTCCCCTAATGAATGAGGACAAATACCACAAGTTCCAGGGCACCTTGCTGTGTGGCTGGAATAATTACTGGGATTATCTGTGGCACTAGCGCAATGCTAATGGGCAGGTGGGGTCTACTAAGGCCTGCTAAGCACCTGGGGAGAACAATGTGTTATTGAGATTAAGAGCTTTCAAAGATCATGCAGCAGACTAGAGAAGAGGGGAGGGAGGAGGAGGGGAGGAGGGAGGAAAGATGAGTGGAGTGAAGCGGGGAGAAGAGAAAAGAGAAATGGAGAAAAGAGAAGAGAGGAAAAGAAAGAGCGATAAAAAGAGGAGAGGAGGCTGTTTGGGTTTTTCAGGAGTGTGCACTGTAGCTAAAATTACATACCCCACACACAAGATTGCAGGCTCAGGTTGCTCAGAAGGAAGGATTTTTCTCCGAAACAAACACAGAAGCAGAATGGGAAGAGAGCCAATCCACTGACAGGCAGAAGAGCAAACAGGTGCATCACAGCACGCACTGCACTGTGTGAATGTTCAAACAGTCTTTAGTGCAGTTGTGCACCCCTCATACTGTCTAGCTGTTATAACTGTGTAATAACTTCAATCTGTTTATTAACTATTTGCACCCAAACAAGTGCATCATTTTATTCAGCATGAACATCCTCACAAATGAACAGGATTTCCTTGTGTGACATAGCTGGGCTCACCTCCCTGCCCTGTGGGCATAATGGCCAACTAAAAGGCTTCCCAAAGACTAGAGATCTCTGCCATCTCTGAACATTCCAGAACTAAAGTCACTCAATAAATTCAGTTGGGGTTTTGACATTGTGTTGCTTTGCATTGTGTTGCTCTGTAGGGCCTGTCAAGACACTGTGAGTGTCTGTCTGAAATACAACAGAGGAGCCCCAGCAGCCCTGCTGTCCAGTCACCCTTGGGCCTCATCCAGACCACAACCAGTGCTTTAGCTGCACGGCTGAAGGAACCGCTATGGCGCATGTGGAAAATAGGACTGTCCTCTATTTGCTATCGGACTTCGCGTTCACGGTGTGGTGTTGTGTGGTATGAGACAGAGTGCAGTCTAACCTGTTTCCAAGCACTCTCAATGAAAATGGCCCAAAACAGCGGTTGCTATACACCTTTGAGTGGCAAAGTGCATCTTCAGAAAGTAAAGGTCATGTCATGAGCTTGGCTTCCATCCAACTTGACGTAAGGTTAAAAGCTCGCACTTCTTGGTACTGACCCTGGGAGCAGGACAAAGATAATAGACAAATACAAGAAAAAAATTGCTAATACACACTTAAGCTAAGTGCAAATTAGCATCTGTCCCCCACTGTGAATATAAATTTGATTTGCTTTAGAGAGGTGGATGAACTCTTGTTGTTGGAAACAGTTTAATTTGTGTATATTCGCATTTCTATATCACTCACTTGGCATGTAGATTCACTAGAGTTATAACGGGTTGTAGCTTCTGGTCTTCAGGGGGGCGCTCGCCATAACTCAACAACCGTAGCACCTGAGCGCCGAGAAATTTGGGTGGTACGTCGGTCTCAAGAAGCTGCATCAAACAAGCCCTCACACACCTATGTGTAGTGTAGCGCCACCTCTGACAAAAATAAAATGGAAAACTGAAATTTCTCTTTGAACTTTTCTTTGCTACAACTTTTCATCTGCGATTCCCAGGACACTGAAACACAGGAGCCCCTGAAACTTGTTCGGCATGTAGTCTTAGTAGGCCCATAGCGCGTAGTAGCTTTTTGTCCCCAGAGCTGCTCCCACCCTGGTCTGACCCCCAGTGACTCTCGGAACCCTTCAAATTCATTGGGCATAGAACTCCTGTGGAGTATACATAGACGCTTGGGGCCAATGAAACTGGGTGGGCTTATAGCCCTAGTGGGCTCATAGCATGTAAGCAATTTTGGTCTCTGGGGATATCTTCACTGCTTGTGTTTGGCTACACAAACCATTCAGGGATGAAGTAATTCAGACTGTGAACATGTATGAACTGTTTGTATCTGTGTTGACTTGCATGTATAACTCATAGGTGCAAATCTGCACAACTTGTGCTTCAAAGATGTGTCAAGAGTATGAATGGACATTAATTTTTTTGGATGGAATATGCAGCATATGTGCGGCGGTCATGTTACGTACCGCTAGGCGGTACATCTAGCTCAGAAGGAAGTAATGGGGATTATTTAGAGGGAAACACCGTAATGAGCAAATCATTCATGTCTCACTCAGAACAGGGATGGTGAAAATAGGTCTTATTATGAAGAAATTTCAATCATGCCACAGGTACTAAAAGTTGGAGGCTATGTCGTGATCACTCAGTGCAGACTCATGTCAGAGGACAGGCTTAAGTGCGTAATGAAGAGCAGATATGTCCCTCTAATCTGCGCCCCAGGCTGCCATTGTCATTGTCATCCAGGGATCAGTGGCCCAGGTCTCTGTGTTAAGTGCCAAGGCATGTCTGTGCAGGCCCAGGACTTCTGCCCATCCTGCCTGGCAACTACCTCACCAACGAATGAACATACCATCCCACAAACGACTACCTAATGGAATGAACTGCTCCTCTCTCTCCACATGAAATAAAAGGAAGAGGCAGGTCAGGTGGCCCCTGGTAATCTCAGCTCATTCTGTGTCAGAAGAAGGGTGAGATTGTGAGCCTGCCTGCCAAGGATTAGTCACCACCTCCTCATTTGCTCATTTGCTCTCAAACCAGTTTGCCTGAGAGGATCATACAGTGTTTCCTTGACACCTGTACATCGTAACGTTCATGCATTCCATCGTATATGAGGAAAAACACCCACACACAGAGAAACAGAGAGAGAGAGAGAAAGAGAGACAGGATTTAGGACGACTGTCACGCAGCCAAGCGGAAAGCAAAGATTCGAATCCACCTCCATGTGTCTCAAAGCGTGAACAATGAGACCAACTACCTGGAACAGACTCATCTGATCTGTCTGTGTGTGTGTCCACAAGCACTCTACAATGACACATCGTAACTTACTCCACACAGTATGGCATAAAACATCATTCAAAGAAATCATGTTGTGTGTGCTTAGAAGAGACCCAATCTTAATGCTGTAGTCAAAATACTGCAAAACAAACACATTGATCACAAACACTTACAACTAACTAAATCTGAATGCTGTAAAATGTAAACTTTTACACTTACATAGCTTATATAATATTTATATAAATAAATATAATAGCTTATTAGGCTTTACTAACACTACTTACACTGGAGTCTGGAATCTTCTACCAGTAGTCCTCTGTGAGTGTTCTTGAGTCTCAAAAATCAAGGATCAAGAAGTTTATTTGTCACATACATTGAAATACTAATGTAAGACATGTAGTAAAATTGCATAAATGAGAGTATTAGTTCAATAAAAGAGAAGAAAAGATAGAGGAAAAGCAAAAGCCACTAAATGGGCTGTAGTCCATATCGGGATCAGGATCCGTGTAGACGTGGTTGGTCAGTTTGTGTCCAGCACCTTCCAGAGAGGGCGGAGGAGTGACGTTGCGTTTGGGATAGGTTATCATCTTCAGCCAAGGTGGTTATGGAGTTGGCATCACTTGGCCCACCCATGTGGAAATGGAGACCACTGCACAGCCAAAACGATCGGTAGGCAGGACCGCCTTCCTCCGAGCCTGGCCAGCGGAATGCAGCTCTCTTCAGGCACATGAGCCAGAGCTTCTGCTCGTAGGCAAACAGATCAGTCGGAGAGCATTAACTGATCCATTCTGTAAACATGTCAAACTAATCTAAACTTTCCAAACTGTTGGGGACTGACAAATAACTAAACTGGACCCTGGAAGGTTGTTGTTGTTGTTGTGAGGGTCCAGCAGCATATTCAAAAGGGAAAGAAGAGATCTAACCTAATAAAGGTAATGAACTCGGGACCTTTCAGGTACCTTGCTAACGACATGGCTGCCTCACGCCTTCATTTCCTAGAGGCCTGGTTATAGTCTAGGCTACAGGAGGCCTGTCTGGTCAGCAGTAGACAGAGGGTGGCCTGGTTATAGTCTAGGCTACAGGAGGCCTGTCTGGTCAGTAGCGGACAGAGGGTGGCCTGGTTATAGTCTAGGCTACAGGAGGCCTGTCTGGTCAGCAGCGGACAGAGGGTGGCCTGGTTATAGTCTAGGCTACAGGAGGCCTGTCTGGTCAGCAGCGGACAGAGGGTGGCCTGGTTATAGTCTAGGCTACAGGAGGCCTGTCTGGTCAGCAGCGGACAGAGGGTGGCCTGGTTATAGTCTAGGGTACAAGAGACCTGTCTGGTCACCAGTGTTGTATGCTACCTCAACCACACTGTATGCTGCTTGCCACTTTGCACTCATGTCTGTTGTATCTGTTTTATTGTCCGTCTGTCTGTGCACTTAGTGGGTTTACGTTGGTATTTTTTTTCTTTTATTGCATAGTAGTTTTGATAGCACATATTTATACTTTGCACTGTGTGCACTTTTAAGGAGTTGCTTTAAATCTCATTATACTGTGTATAATGACAATAAAGGCTTTCTATTCTATTCTGTTCTATTCTGTTCAGGGGTAGTTTTATTGTAGGAGTCGCCCAGACTCAGAGAGAGCCAACAGGTTGGCCCAGTCCTCTCCTCCTACTGCCGCCCCTCAAGCAGCTCACAGCCTTGGGCTGCCCCACGCCCCCTGGTTCCGGCTCCAGGTCTGCCTCCTCCGGCTCCTAGACAGAGATGGAAACACAACCTGGGGCCCCTGGGGAAGCTCAGGCAACCTGGCAACCCCCTCTTTCCCCTGGAGCTCCAGATTCAGAGCAGTGGCTCTGGCGCCGCAAGTATTGCCACTGGGCTCTGCTCTGGTTAAAGAAAATACAAGAACGATAAGACTAAATAAATAAGAGTGGTCAGTTCTGGTCAGTTGTCCTGCCGTTAACAGAGGGATGAAAACGAGAAGTTGTTCTGATTCCCCCATATTTTGGGTTGGGATTCCAGGAAAACTCCCTTATTTCCAGTGTTCAGTGTTGACAGGTATGCAGACTGCTGGAATGGAGGCCATACACAGCTTATGAGGTGGCATCTCCTGATAGGGGCATGGAGCTGAAGGGACAGCAGGGGCACAGGAGTCACTTTGAGGATCTTGGAACACACCAGAGGGGCATTAGGGAATAGCACAGGACACTGACTGACCAGGGGGGCGATACTAACAGACCAGGGGGGGCATTAGGGAATAGCACAGAACACTGACTGACCAGGGGGGCGATACTAACAGACCAGGGGGGGCATTAGGGAATAGCACAGGACACTGAACGACCAGGGGGGCGATACTAACAGACCAGGGGGGGCATTAGGGAATAGCACAGGACACTGACCGACCAGGGGGACGATACTAACAGACCAGGGGGGGCATTAGGGAATAGCACAGGACACTGAACGACCAGGGGGGCGATACTAACAGACCAGGACGCTGACCGACCAGGGGGGCGATACTAACAGACCAGTGGGGTATTAGGGAATAGCGCAGAACACTGAGGCTCCTCCTTAATAAGGCTGTAATGATTGAGGGGGAAAAGAACTGCATAGGGCAGCTCTGTGAAAAGTGACTTTATGTCATCCATAACGGCGAGTGAAGTGGCAGGTATTTATACGATTAAATGATTCAATTATTATATATTTGAGGATTTGCTGTATTCAGCTGCAACATGAATATTGATGTCTGTCACATTCATATCCATACTTCTGCAAAGGCATGGTCAACCAAAGTGCTCTGCTTGCGAGAATGCCACCAGTCAGTGTCAGTGTGCTGCTGTGCATCTCAGATCATCTATAGGGGGACCTGTTTCCAGGAATCAGCTTCATGTCATGACCATGAGGAAAAGGACACAACCACTCAAAAATAAGAACAGCATCTCTTACCAAAGGTTGTTGCCAGTCATTCACACTGTTTGCATGTGACTAACATTTTAGGGAGGTGAAAGAGCCTTGACAGGCAGGTACTGGAGGATACCTCTTGCACTTGTGTGCATTTTTGCATGTCTTTTAGGTGACTAATGGAAACCGCTAACTGATGGAGAGCCACTGCAATGAATCACAGAGAGGGACAGAGAGCGGCGTTACACCGCAGCGTCTGCAGATCCAGTATTACCACTGCATTTGTCACCAAACGGTATTGGAATCCATGTTTACTCCATGATCTCCATTATCTCACAATAATGAAGATCAGTTATAAGGGCCTCTATTTTCACTAGGGACTCTATTGGGCCTAGCGGGAGAGCGAGCAGGTGCTCTAGTATGGACTCTATTGGGCCTAGCGGGAGAGCGAGCAGGTGCTCTAGTATGGACTCTGTTGGGCGTAGCGGGAGAGCGAGCAGGTGCTCTAGTATGGACTCTATTGGGCGTAGCGGGAGAGCAAGCAGGTGCTCTAGTATGGACTCTATTGGGCGTAGCGGGAGAGCGAGCAGGTGCTCTAGTATGGACTCTGTTGGGCGTAGCGGGAGAGCGAGCAGGTGCTCTAGTATGGACTCTGTTGGGCGTAGCGGGAGAGCGAGCAGGTGCTCTAGTATGGACTCTGTTGGGCGTAGCGGGAGAGCGAGCAGGTGCTCTAGTATGGACTCTGTTGGGCCTAGCGGGAGAGCGAGCAGGTGCTCTAGTATGGACTCTGTTGGGCCTAGCGGGAGAGCGAGCAGGTGCTCTAGGCCAAGGATGGTCCGGCCTACAGTTAAAGGCATTAAAGTGAGCACCTCCAGGGGCGGGAGGCGGGGGCAGGGAGCGAGAACCACAGATTTAAAAATATGCAGCAGATGACTAAGCTTGAAATGGCATAAAATGTCAGCTTTCCACCTATAGAGCTCCGAACACAGCAGAGAACATGTGTGTGTGTGTGTGTGTGTGTGTGTGTGTGTGTGAGTGTCACAGGCCTGCAAGGACCTCAGCATTTAATTTGATTTAATTAATTTCATATTTATTTTATTTTCAGTCTGACAGGCATGTGAATAAGGCTCCTCCCTTTCGTTCCTTCTGAGAAACATATGTGTGCGTGTGTGTGTGTGTGTGTGTGTGAGTGTGTGTGTGTGTGTGTGTGTGTGCGTGTGTGTGTGTGCGTGTGTCTCAGCCTGGGAGGAGTACATTTCCACTAAGCAGTGCAATGGCATTGTGTGGCACACCTACAGGGCGCTGCTGCAGGGCAGGTATGTTCCACGCAAGGAAGTGAACGCCTTCCAGACAGGTATCAAGAGGAACACTTCACATCCATAAGCCCGTCATTATTATCACCACTCTCCTAGCTGCTTTGAAAAGAAATCTTTTTAGGGAATAAATATAGTCTATATGTGGGATACGGAAGGATGATCTTTCTGTCACATCCCTAAAATGTCAGGTATGATGTGAATAATTAGACTATATAAAACACATTTTTTAAAATCAAACTAAATTTGAGAATTTGCTGTGTTCAGCGGTAGAGGTGAAAGGTGTTGGTAGGTTTTACTTGGTTTGACAACTCTGGTAACGCCAAGTAAAGTTAAGGACAATAGAAGTGTGTGCGTAGCGCCCTCTGCTGGACACAGTGGTATAAGGGCAACGTCAAGTGTCATGGCACACAACCTAGGCTATTCATGAGCTTTTAAGACACGTTTCATTGTAGAAAGAATTGCACTACCATTCCAGTGATGTTAGAATTATAGAAAGGGCTAACCGAAATAAACTGATCTGATATTCCTGGGGATCTGTATTCGTTCTAAATTCTGATGATGAGTCATGAGGTATGTGAATAGTATATTGTGAAATGCTTTTGTAAACGTTTTAATCATGGGCTCAGCAACTCCCAAAGAGTCTCAATGCGGGGAGATGTGCAGATATGGAATCAGTGACGCATATAGTCGTTTGATCCAGTGGTTGTTTATGTGTGTAATTCCACGGTCTGATGAGACTGACGCCATTCTGCTGTCAATCATTCCGTCCCTCAGTGCAAAGGAATGTTATTGCTATTTTTTATATTGCTTAATGCTGTTAATAGCACTGTCAAGAATTTAATCATTGGAAATAAAATTTTCCATTTACATAATCTGAAAAAAATTCAGCATCACGGCCTACTTAGGCTGCTGTTATGGATTCGCATGGACCAATAATATAAATTCTGCATACTGGCTTGTTGTCTAACCTCAGCTGTCATCTGTTGTCAGAGGACTGGTTGATCTTGGGCATCTTAGGCCAGAATGTGAAAAGAAGAAACCTGTTTGAGTTTACTTAATCATACTTAATCTACACAGCATCACTGGAGTTGTGTCATAAACAGACTGACACGAAACTTTAAAAGAAATGTGCAGTCAGTCCGCTAGATGGCAGAACCTCTCTAAAGTAGCCTCCAACGCCAACATAACGTCAAATCGCAGAAGTACAGCAGACCGGATAAACAGGATATTCAATATGGCGATTACAGTGTGAGACTACTTGGTTAATGTCTCGTCTGATGATTGAACTCCTTTGACCTGGTGGTTTTAATTTTTCAGCGACCAGACTTGTAATGCGCCCGGCTTCAAAGAGCTTTCCTTTACTCCTGTAGTCGTTGGCCACCCTGGAAGAAGAATGGCAACATTGGGCGGCATCGCAGATCCTGTCGACGGATCTCCGTCCTACACGGTAAACAGCCGGTTACGCTTTAGAAATGTATGATGTGGCACATCTTAAAGCATTACGACTGTATAGAGATTTGATGTGTAGTAGTTGCCTATGCGAAACGCTGAGAAGAAGGAAGTTGGTTTGGGTGAATTTGGCTCCTCTGTTTCCTTTCAATATGCAGTACTTCCTGAACAGAATTTGCATGGTGTCATAAACAGTTTGTGAATGACTGTCTTTTGACAAATTTGGGAGTGGCCGTTCTTCTGCTTAACACTATTTCTTCTTGAAGTGACATTGTGATACGTGTGTGTGTGTGTGTGTGTGTGTGTGTGTGTGTGTGTGAGAGAGAAAAGGAGAGTGTGTCCCTGCTTTTGAGAATGTATTTTAATCTGTGCAGTTAAACAAGGCATATGTCGACGTGGGCTTGTTTTCAACAGGAGAACCTCATTGGGACTCTTCTTGCCATATTTGGAAACGTGCTTGTCAGCATGGCAGTGAGCATCCAGGTGAGCATCCTCTCAGATACATCAGTCAGGCACCAAGGATGCCCTAAGAAGTGGCCAACTGACAGATAGCCCAGTAGTGCACTTGCTCCTGCTATTTTAACAGCCTCAAACTCCACTCAAGATCTCCTTTGCTAAAGGAGAGTTTTCCTCACCAGCCTTATCCAGGGCCTGTTCTAGGGTAGTGAACCCCAAACTTTCCCAAACGTTTAGCTATCACATGCCCCCTGAGACACTGTCCCACTGGGTAGCTTCCTATAACTGGAAGACATATTTTTGCATAACTATTGCTGAATAAACAAAATGTGAGCACCTATATATATATATATATGTGTGTGTGTACATATATATATGTGTGTGTGTGTGTGTGTGTGTGTGTGTGTGTGTGTGTGTGTGTGTGTGTGTGTACATATATATATATATATGCCGCATAATGATGTAGTTAGGGATTGAGGCCTTAGGTTCTTAAGCAAGACCATGTTCCTTTTAATGGTTCCATGTAACTAATCAAATTGAGTGGTTTGGTTCCGTGTTCTGCTTTCTCAGAAATACAGCCATGTGGCGCTAGCTGGGGCCAAAGACCCGCGGGCCTTCTACAAAACCAAGACCTGGTGGTGTGGCCTGGTGCTGACTCTGCTGGGAGAGGGCACCATCTTTGCATCTTATGCCTTTGCTCCAGCATCCCTCATTGCCCCCCTCAGTGCAGTCTCTGTCATTGGTGAGTACAGACTCCCTGGGGCCCATTGCCCCCCTCAGTGCAGTCTCTGTCATTGGTGAGTACAGACTCCCTGGGGCTCATTGCCCCCCTCAGAGCAGTCTCTGTCATTGGTGAGTACAGACTCCCTGGGGCCCATTGCCCCCCTCAGAGCAGTCTCTGTCATTGTTGACGATGGTTACATGCAGGCAGTGTTCCTGTCTTAACCAGAATATTGGCAATATTTGGGTTGCGCCAGTCATGTAAACTCCTCATTCCGATTTTCATATTCTGAATTTGTCCGTATTCCAGTTTCTTAAAACCTGAATAAGCCCCCGTAACCGTAATACTGTGTCATGTTATACACCTTATCTGGAAAATGCTCCTTACTGGAATATTTTTTCATGTGTGTGCATGTTTAATTGGCGAGACGCAGCCAAAACAAGGACACTATGTAAATTACAGATTTTAATTTGTGCGGTTAGGCAGGAGACCTAGCCAGAATATAATGATTGATATGTATGTATACTCTTTTCATCCTGGGGTGGAAATTTGGTCACTGCATTTATCCCCATTGGGAATTAGTGAAACACACACAGCACACAATGAATAGGAATGTTCTTGTACACACCACTCCTCTACACTTGCTCTAAGTAGAATATTGACCTTATTCTGAATTCCCTCTGCATACCTCTGCAGTCACTGGCAATGTCCCCCTCAAGGGCTCAGTGCTGTAGGGGTTATTCAAGTGCCTTAGTGCTCCTCACTGATGTAGCCGATGCTGCTGTGTGTGTCTGTTGCAGAGAACGGCTCTCTTGAAGGGCAAGTCTGTGTGCTGATTACTGCTTATCTCATATAGTTTAAACAGTTTCAGGTGTTTTGCTTGATAGAGTGAGAATGTTTTTATCATCTGTTTTGTTTTGTTTTGTTTCTTTTTATTTCAAAAGCGAGCTCCATCCTTGGTTTTATTTTCCTGAAGGAGAAATGTAAGGCTAAGGAGTTTTTAAGTGAGTACCATCTTGCTAACTTATCCCTTTGCTAACGTCTCTTTGCTGTCATGTAAATGATGCTATGCTATGCAAATAGTCCTTTTTGTGTGTGACTTTGGCACTCACTGCCCAGGTTGGAACTCCAAGGTCTTTATCTCAAGGCCTGTACACACATAGTTAACACACACAGAGCTGAGTTAAGCCATGATGGTAGCCTGTTTTGTGATGTCTGGATAAAGTGCAGTGTGTGCTGCGCTGTGCTAATGTGATGTCACATTGTGTGTGTGTTGCTGTAGAGCGGTACGTTCTGTCCTTCCTGGGCTGTGCTCTGACTGTGGGGGGAACCTACCTCTTTGTAACGTTTGGACCAAACTCCCACGAAAAACTCAATGCAGAGAACATCATTAAGCATCTGATTGGTTGGCCGTTCCTTCTGTATTTGGTAAGACTAATAGTTTCCATTTTCTAGCTCACCTTAGATTCCATTCTGCACCCAACTTATTGACAAAGTGACATTTAATTGCAATGTGATGACATTAACCCCCCCCCCCCCATCCCTCTCTCTCCCGCAGCTCCTTGAGATCATCTCCTTTTGTCTGTTGCTCTACTTCTACAAGCAGCGCAATGCTAATTACCTCATCATCATCCTCTTGCTCGCCTCACTGCTGGGTAGGGATCTTCTATTAGCTCTTCCCCTTTCAGTAATCACATTTGAGCTGACTGGACTGGTATTATGCTGTCACATGATCACATGCTATCACATTGCATACAGGTTCAGGAGACTCACTGTCTCAGCTCCGTCCCTCCTGCTATCTCTAAACAGGGCACAGGGCATTGCAGTAGTCAAGACGAGAGATAACCAGGGTTTGTACCAGGAACTGGTACAGACCCAGATATCTGGTTTTGGTTAAAAAAATAATTAATAAATAGAAAAAAGAAAGGGTGGAAAAAAGCCAAAAGAAACTTATAGGAACTTGTTTAAAATAAGTAAGGAAATAAATAAAATCAAAGCCTAGATTTGAAAGGAAACTTAAATAACTACAAAAATAATAAGAACAGTAATACGTTTTTTTTCAACATGCTAGCATGAACTGTGCCACATTATCTAGGGTCACTCACTTCCTCATTTTATGACAGTCTGACACGTATTGTACAGCTAGAGTAATACAGTCTCTGCTCTCCCAATAGATATGAGAGTTTCTCTTCATTTCTTTAGAGGTGAAATTGGGGTGAAACTTAAAGGAAACATTCAAAATATTGATTTCTGATGGAGGAATATTTGCTACATTCAGTTAGAAAATTTAGCTCATCCTCCACTGTTCCCTCTAAACATTGTAGACATTCCTTCCTCCCTTCGAGGCCAGGTTTGCCTGTGTCTCCCAGTCACTATGGCAAGGGAGTGGTCACTACTTCTGTAATGTTTTCTTTGTTGAAATTCTTTAATTTCTGTAAGGTAAGGTTCAAATTTATAATAATTTTTCATTTTTTGAAAACAGTTAAATTTATTGGAGTGTGTGTGTGTGTGTGGCTGTATAGATCATTCATTCTTTGTCCCTCAGGTTGTGGCATGTTGATCCATTTTGGGCTGCAGGGTTTGCCTTCAGTTTTCTCTTTCTCTCTCTCTCTCTCTCTCTCTCTCTCCATCTCTCCATCTCTCCATCCTCAGGCTCTGTGACGGTGATCACAGTGAAGGCTGTGGCTGGGATGGTGGTCCTCAGCATTCAGGGCTCTATGCAGCTGGGCTACCCCATCTTCTACGTCATGCTGGTGTCCATGGTGGCCACCATCATCTTCCAAGCAAGGCAAGCTCCCACTAGTCACTAACTCTTCTCCAGCTTCAGCTCCCGCTAGTCACTAACTCTCCTCTACCAGCTTCAGCTTCTGCTAGTCACTAACTCCCCTCCAGCTTTAATTCCCGCTAGTCACTAACTCTCCTCTACGAGCTTCAGCTCCCACTAGTCACTAACTCTCCTCCAGCTTTAATTCCCGCTAGTCACTAACTCTCCTCCAGCTTTAATTCCCACTAGTCACTAACTCTCCTCCAGCTTTAATTCCCGCTAGTCACTAACTCTCCTCCAGCTTTAATTCCCACTAGTCACTAACTCTCCTCCAGCTTCAGCTCCCACTAGTCACTAACTCTCCTCCAGCTTTAATTCCCGCTAGTCACTAACTCTCCTTCAGCTTATCTTTTCCATTAGAGTCCTCCATGTGTTTCTTTAGTTCTCCAGTGTTCCACTAGAGTCCTGCATGTGTTTCTTTACTTCTCCAGTGTTCCACTAGAGTCCTGCATGTGTTTCTTTAGTTCTCCAGTGTTCCACTAGAGTCCTGCATATGTTTCTTTACTTCTCCAGTGTTCCACTAGAGTCCTGCATGTGTTTCTTTAGTTCTCCAGTGTTCCACTAGAGTCCTGCATGTGTTTCTTTAGTTCTCCACTGTTCCACTAGAGTCCTGCATGTGTTTCTTTAGTTCTCCAGTGTTCCACTAGAGTCCTGCATGCGTTTCTTTAATTCTCCAGTGTTCCACTAGAGTCCTGCATGTGTTTCTTTACTTCTCCAGTGTTCCACTAGAGTCCTGCATGTGTTTCTTTAGTTCTCCAGTGTTCCACTAGAGTCCTGCATATGTTTCTTTACTTCTCTAGTGTTCCACTAGAGTCCTGCATGTGTTTCTTTAGTTCTCCAGTGTTCCACTAGAGTCCTGCATGTGTTTCTTTAGTTCTCCAGTGTTCCACTAGAGTCCTGCATGCGTTTCTTTAGTTCTCCAGTGTTCTACTAGAGTCCTGCATATGTTTCTTTAGTTCTCCAGTGTTCTACTAGTCCTGCGTGTGTTTTAGTTCTCCAGTGTGTTCTAATCTCCCATTGTGTTATCCCTCAGCTTCCTTTCCCAGGCCTCGTGTCTGTACGACTCCTCTCTCATTGCCTGTCTGAACTACATCCTGTCTACAGCCTTTGCTATTGTATCAGGTGAGACATGTTTTTTCACTCAGAGAATCACACAAAGAACTCTTGTTTACATAGTTTTGGTTTGTTTACATGGTTTTGGTTTGTTTACATAGTTTTGGTTTGTTTACATAGTTTTGGTTTGTTTACATGGTTTTGCTTTGTTTACTTCATGCTGAAAACACAAACTGTTCCTACTTAAGAACACTGAATCTAGGTGTGTGTTTAAAATGTATTATGATATCAGTGTTGCTTCTCACATGGGTGCTCTGTTCCTGTCTGTCCAGGAACCATATTTTATCTGGAGTTCAACCATGAAGAAATCCTCCACATCTGCATGTTCCTGTTGGGGTGAGTTAGTACACCTCCCTTGATTGCTTAATTGCAGTGCTCTGAAACAAAGCTAAACAAAGCTAAACCAACCATAGCACTCTAGTAGTCATGCCTCAGAAACTTAAATTCTAGGATGCAAAGTGAAAAAAGTAAGATGTTGTTGGTGTGGATCCTTTTGGAGTGTCTTCTATCAAAGTACATGTGTGGTACTTCATGTGTACTTTTCACAGTTAATGCAAAACATAGAGGCTGAGAGACCGGGGCTCAGTATGTCACTGCACTTTCAATGCAAAAGCATCCACACCATAGACATTTCACACTGCTGTTGATTAGATACAGTATATATGACCTGCTGTTGTTTAAGCACAGTATATATGTATGGTCTCTTAGTTTTAGACACAGTATATCTGTATGTCCTGCTGTCATACACTGTGTGTTAGCCTGTTCTCCATGTGTCCTCCCAGATGCGCCATCTGCTGCCTGGGAGTTTTCCTCATCACCAAGAACCGCAAGAAGGCCAAAGCCTTTGAGCCGTACGTCACCATGGACATGGTCCAAGGTCAGCAGATTCACTTGTTTTGACAAGCGGTGGTTTATTCCTGCACACTTTCCCCCTAATTGAAGCCTCTGCAACTTCCCTATACAGTACTCTACAGCTCACACGTTTGACAGAATTAAGCAGAAGTAGTCATTAGGAATTTGATTGGCTGATATAATAGTACACATTTACTAGTAGACATTAGTCTGAGAGTGCTTTATCGAAGCCAAGGAATGAACACCCAATTGAGCACATTCAAAATTGATCTTAAACTTCTTCCCTCTATGTAGGTAGTCCATTGTGCCGGTGTTTCCTGTCAAGGACAGGCATCGGGAGTAGGGAGTCTGTAGTTCTAGTTTATCTTAATGACCTGCCTCTCTCGATGGCGCTCGCATGAGTGGGTCTGATCCTCAGTGACGTCCAGTCAGATGGCCATCTCTCTGCCATGTCCAACTAAGGGATGGAAATGTTTGTGTTTGTGTTTGTGTTGTGCAGGTGTCCCCACCATCCATGACAAGGGGTGGGCAGTCCAACCGGACTACAACGGCTCCTTTTCCTACGGTGCGCTGGTGAACAACGACAGCGTTGCCCCAGCAACCCTGCCTGTGAGCCAGGAGCACATGACGGTGGTCCCCACCCCTCAAAACGCCTCGGAGCTGAAGAGAGACTAGTGGGGGGCATAAAGAGGGGGAAGAGGGGAGAGGGACCCCCCGAAACAGCTACAGCCCTCCCCAGGGTCATTCCACACCCCTCTTATCTGTCTCTCTCCTCCTCTCCTCTCCTCCTCTCCTCTCCTCCTGGGGCTGGACCAGGAGTCTGCTACTCCCCAGTCTCTGCCTGCTGCTCAACAAGAGGACTAGAACATACCTCATAGTCCACTTGAGACTAACTGCTAGTCTGTCTTATTGAGACAAAGCAAGGCGTTATGTAGGGTACTGTTGTCACAGTGTCTCCTCATTGTGATATGGTCATATGCCACACTCTTAACTACCGATAAAAAAACAACAACGATATCAAAATGACAACAAAACAACTCAGCGTTGTCTGGAGCACGTAACGCCGTCAGGCCGATGAAGAAAAAAACAGTTTTTTTCCATTCCTCTTTTCATTTATCTGATCAACTGGGCTCACATTCGTGTTGTAGTGCAGGCCACACCTGGATACATCGCCACAGACCACACCTAGATACCTCTCCACACACCTCGCCTGGATATTTGACCTGGGCCTGGTGCCCGCGTGCAGACTGAGCGAGCCGTTCCAACAGTGACGACTAGTCAGCTGGTCACCCCCTGTATTTATTTGCCCCTCCCACTTCCTGTTTTTGGACAGGTCCTTTGCACATCCAGTTTTCTGACTCCCTGGCAGCTTAGCGCTGTGCTGATACACTGTCTGTGTGATGTGGCGTCTCCTGTTACAGGAACTTGTTTTATCTGTGCCCAGAAAGCCTTGAGAGATTTGAAAAAAAGCTGCACCCAGGAAGAGGATAAAATTATACAGACAGAAAATCCTCTCAGAGGTGATCTTGGACAGTGAGTGGGATGGCCAACCAGACAACCTGTCATTGGTACTGTTTGAAATACCAGCACACTCCATGGTACTGCCTGCTAAAATGGATGACTTGGATGTCAGTAAAGCTACACTCCAAAGCGATTGTATATTGAGAGAGATTTCCTCGTTTCCTCTTCTGATTGGTTGATTGGTGTTCACATGACAAAAGTGATAAGAGTTAAACACAAGCATCACGTTTAATAGAAAACAACAAATGAGTTGTTTTGTAAGTGTCATTAGTAGTGTCATTTAAAAAAAGAAACCCTGCTCCTGTTGAGGATGCAAATGAGAATGCGTAGTTGCCCATCATCGCTCTTGTATGCAGTGCTGTGCAGTGACACGCATGTGTTTATGAAGACGGCCTTAAACCTGGGAGCTCTTCAACTGGACGTTACTTTAGCCTCTGTGGTCTTCATGATTTCCAAGTGCCTAGTACTCTCTGATTTTCAAGTGCTGAGTTGGGTAGCTTTTTCACTGTGCTGTTTGTCTAGAGGAAGTAATGATTCTGTGCTTTGGGGGAAAGTACGGTGGATGTTATCGTACACATGAAGCAAGCTGAAAGCCTTTAATGAATAATATTTGCTGTGTTCATGGGACTTGATTGGATTTTATTGTACTAATGTTGTAACTGTTGTCAAATATTAATTTATTGCTCACCTTGTGCTGCCATCTGTCTCTGCATGCCATACTGGTTATCAATGAATACTCTGTCAATTAACATGGAAATACAAGGTGATGAAATGCAAGCTGTTTGTGTGAGTGGTGCAGTGCCGTGATTACCTATGTCTTATGACTACTACAGACACTACTACAGATGGAGTTGAGTAGACTTGTGATTTATATCTTTTTAATTGATATGACCTATGTCTTATGACTACTACAGACACTACTACAGATGGAGTTGAGTAGACTTGTGATTTATCTTTTTAATTGATATGACCTATGTCTTATGACTACTGTCAGATGGAGATGAGTAGAGTTGTGATTTAATATTTTTTATTTCCCGAAATGCTACTTCCTCATTAGAGTCCAGTTTTAGTTTTGTCTCTCAGAATGTGGAAAAAAAGTTACAAAGTCCGGGGGGTTTCTCATGAGTCATCGTGTGTACTTCAGGGGTTTTGAATCAGACTTAAATGATTGTAGTGATGAACAGAGAAATGCTGTTTCTCCTCAAAAACATATAAAACAAAATGAAGGTCCAGCAACATTAAAGAAGAAATCCGGGGTGATTCAATCCAGACACATGTTGTTTGAGGTCTCACTGACAGAACCAGAAGATTTGATACAACATAGACAGAATATCAAACCAGCAGCGAACAGTAGCTGAATGGGGCATAGGAAAATGAAACTGAAAGATAGCTTCTGTGCCCCATTCAGTTAGTATCAAATTTTCTCGTACTTTTTCTGACCACCAGCACTCGGTGACACCAAACAACAGGGCTAGGATTGTTTTCCACCAGGTTTCTCCTTTAATATACAGCCTTACAGTTGTGTTAAACACTTGCTTGTCCCAACCATTGCAGTCACTTCAAATGGACACTGCAAAGCATGATGAGCAACATGATGCCGACGGCACACTATGTCAAATAACATATCTCCATCATGACTGCTGCTCACCCCTGCAATATTACAAGTTACAAGAGTCTTACCATACAACCACTTGTTAGGCCATGCAGATGGGAATAGCACAGGGTAATTGTTTGGCCATGCAGATGGGAATAGCACAGGGTAATTGTTAGGCCATGCAGATGGGAATAGCACAGGGTAATTGTTAGGCCATGCAGATGGGAATAGCACAGGGTAATTGGCCAGCGGTCATTGGAAGTGATCTGCTTTACCCAGAGGCATGCTGGGAGGCCTCTGGTGTCTGTCATGCCATATGGGTTTACATAGACTTACTGTAGCTGATGTTTGTACCCAGAGGGTCTTGCCAATGCCAGTCCATGGGGGCGGCCAGGGGCCAGAGGCTCAGGAGCTCTGGGCTCAGTGCTGTGCTTAAGGTCCCAAGGGGACTGCTGGGATGAACCCACTCATCTGTGGCCACTGCATGTAAGTCACATTCCTCAGCCACACCACCGGCCAGGGGTTTGGGGGGATTTGACTGGTTTAACTCCTGCAGGGTCTCAAAGCAGAGGGGCATTGCTGTCTATGGAGGTAGACAGGGATTGTCACCCCACCATCACCATCTCAACAACATGCCACCAAATCAGCTCAGCTCAAGGCCAACACACACACACACACAAAGATAGCCTATCTATGTGACTGGACGGGACAGTGGAGGTACTCTATACTTTTCCCTCAAAGCCTGTGAAGGGAGGTCTCTTATAAGACATTGTTGGCACTCTTCACGTTTAAAATGCAGCTCTTCGTTTTTAACAGCGTTTGATGTTATTTCATCATGAGCCATCTTTACTAGTCAAAACTAGTTGACTCATCATGTGATGATATTTATTCCTGGTAGGATGTTTATAGTATTATATTCATCTTTCCATTGATTTGGCTCAAAGGCATGCAGAACTGTAGCTATTACGTATATTGTGGTTAATTTAAAAAAGGATAGTTGTAGAAAACCATGCGCGGTACTATCAAGGGTTGGCTCAAGCGTGTGTTGTCTTTGCGTCATCAGTATGAACCGCCCCTTGCCAACTAGTCAATCCACTGATTGGTTTGCTTACTCTGAGGACAGTAAAGCCATTGGTTTGGCTTTGCTTCTTTGCCTGCAGACTAGGCTGTAGCTGCGCCTACAATAATCTTATAAAAAGATGCGCTTTCTACCAACAGTCGCTTAAATTAGCCAGAAGTACAACACATAATTGTTGTACGATTTATCTGTGAAGTTTAAACCGAAACGACGTCATCGTTTTTATGTGTTATCGGAAAACGTTCATTTGCTCACTATCAGTCAATTCTGGTAAGTGATTCTGTGGGAAAGGAAGGACTGTAACAGGTTACAGTAGTTCTCCTATGACAGACATTCATATGTTTTAGTCAAATATTAACGGACTGATACTTTATCCTGCGTGTTTTCTGTCGTTGGCATGTCATTTTGTCACAGGCGTGCACCTGCTGCGTGGCGACTCGGATAAGCTTAGCTCGTTTTATCTGAGCGCTCTGATGCAACTTTATTATGGGCTTCGATCTCCAGTTTGTGTTTTGCTCTCTGTAAATTGTCATGGACGCTTTTGACATATTTCTTCTGTTCGTCTTCTTCTTCTATTACTACGAAATAAAATAAAAGCCTCGCAAGGTGATAAATAGCAGGTGTTTGAAATGTTAAGAGTTAAAGTGTAGTAAACTGCCATTTCGACCTCTTGGTAACTGATTAGGCCTAGTCAGCAACTAGTCACGTCTGTATTTGCTTGAGGCTTATTGCACTAGGTGTATTGTAGCCCACACAAAGCATCACATCCCCGTCTACAGATAACGTATGATTTGTTAAATTTGTTCCGAGAATTATTTCAGATGACCAAAGTCGTTGTCTCACTTTTGTTTTTGTGTTTGCTGTCTGGCAAACACCAGAGCACAGGGCAGACTTAGCTAGCTTATTGTATTTTTCTCCACCGAATACATGCATGATTGTTAGTTTGAGTATTAAAATGAAATGTGTTCCTTTCCCCCTTCATCTTATTGTCAGATTAACACGTTAAAGGGCAGGAAACGTGTTCCACAGCGCACATCATCTTGTAGTCTCAGTTTCTTTGAACTTCACTAGAAATGTGTTTCTGCTCGCAGCTCATTGCTGTCCCTGGAAGCATCACTAGATGGCGACACCAGGCCATGCCATGTTACATAAGAATCCAACTGAGCAGTAGGCCCATGTAGTTTACATTACATGAAAAACGTAATCGTACAACATTACAGTAAATGAAACCAATAGTTTAAAAGACGTTTGCCAAAAAACTTATGCAGTTTCTTAGTGGATGTAGGGTCACATCTTGTTTGTAACTTGATCAGTTGACTGTAACTTATAACTGGGAGATGTGATCTGTAAAACAAAATGGCATATGGTCAAATGTAAGACAATAGTATAGAATGCAGGGTACGCACAAACTGCACCTGTGTTTGAAACACAATTCTCACTAGGTTATCCACATCTGAACCCTTGTAGCTCAGCTCAGCCATTTGGTAGAGCACTTTTTAACCCATCATATTCTGATAAAAAATCAGACCACCCTTAATGAAACCTCATGCAGCAATCTCTACTGCTCAGATATTACATAATAAACACAGAAGATAGCTGGGTAGATATTTTTAAGACCATACCATCATACTTTTAAAAAATTTGGCCATGTTTTCAAAGCATGTTTTTTTTTTGAATAATTGAACATTATATTATTCTTAATATTATTATGAAATATTAGTAGAAATAATAGATAGAATTGGTTATTAAACTCCATGGTTGGGTGCATAAAGTCCTAAAAATGCCTCCCATCAGCCAAGAAAGTTCACTTAAGCACTTAAAGGAAGGGTAGACAATATCCAATATTGTAATTGTTTTCTGTGGGTGATTCTCATTTTCACAAACATACATATTTTGTATACAATCATAAACTGACTCATTATAACTCGTCCTGGTCTCTGCATATGTTTAGACCTTTAAGTCATGTCCAGCCACTGACATTCACATTTTGGCCTCGCCTGTCTTAGTGAGTAGACATAAAGGCATGCATGCATACATGCTACATATTCCAATGGATGTGGGCTGAAGGGGGTGCTGGCGAGTACCAAAACCAACTGATCTGGAATCAGTCTCTTTGGACTTGAAACAGTTATTAATTCACACATCCAAAAACATTTGGTTTGAAAGAGGTCCTCTTTCCTACACAACACAGGTCAGGCCATCAGATTCTTTTAGGTCAGCCCAGCCGTTTGGTGTTGAAGATGGTGTTCATTATTTTATTTAAGGTCTGACCTACGCTGGTAAAGGCACATTTCTCACTAGTTTATCTGCATCTTGAGCAGGTAAGTGGCTGTGTGCTCAGGGTGGTGTGGCCACTGATTAACTTACTAACCCAATCATTTAAGAGTGTTAGAGGTGAGTGGAGCATGTAATGTTATTTGCAGAATTATCTTGTCGTCTGACTTCAGTTACGCTTTGGGCTTTGCTGTTGATGCAGAAAGGTAGTGCTAGTAATTATGCCAAGATATGCCAAGTGGTGCATTCTCTGTATACATTGTGGATACTCAGCTGTCGTCTTAATTGTGTCATGATACAGAAGTTGTCTACTTGCTTTATAAGCTTGCTGTTATTTAGTCACTTTGAAAATCTACTCTCTCTCTCATCTCTCTCTCCCTCTCATCTCTCTCTCTCTCATCTCTCTCTTCCTCTACATCTACATCTCTCTCTCATCTCTCTCTTCCTCTACATCTACATCTCTCTCTCCCTCATCTCTCTCTTCCTCTACATCTACATCTCTCTCTCATCTCTCTCTTCCTCTACATCTACATCTCTCTCTCTCTCATCTCTCTCTCCCTCTACATCTACATCTCTCTCTCATCTCTCTCTCCCTCTACATCTACATCTCTCTCTCTCTCTCATCTCTCTCTCCCATCTCTCTCTTCCTCTACATCTACATCTCTCCCTCTCTCATCTCTCTCTCTCTCATCTCTCTCTCCCTCTACATCTACATCTCTCTCTGTCTCATCTCTCTCTCCCTCTACATCTACATCTCTCTCTCTCTCATCTCTCTCTCCCTCTACATCTACATCTCTCCCTCTCTCATCTCTCTCTCTCTCATCTCTCTCTCCATCTCATTGTCATTCAAGGTGATGACACACAGGGCAGTTTTTCAGAGCCATGTTGCTCTGCACTTTCCCAGCCTAATGTTGAAGCCCCAGTGGGTTTGAGAGCTGCTTTGCGTGCTCAAGAATCTCTCAATCCATTTGTCTCTCTTCTCTCTCTCTTCTCTTCGTCCGATCAGGTGTGTGACGAGCTTGAGCTGGGGGGGTCATGATGCGTGAGGAAGGCAAGCGCTGGGGCAACAGCTCTGAGGCCTACAGCAGTGACCCTGAGGAAGAGGAGGAGGAGGAAGGGATGGTGTTTGGCGAGAACGATGAGGACTTGGACGAGATGATGGACCTGAGTGATCTGCCCACCGCACTCTTCGCCTGCAGTGTCGACGAGGCCGTGTTCCAGGAGCAGCCACAGAGGGTGAGGGTGTGTGTGTGTGTGTGTGGGGGGGGGGGTATGCGTGCACGCCTGTGTGTTAGGGGTATTATGATGGATGATCAAAGCAACAGATGTATGACGTGAAACAGATAAGGCATGCAGTAGGACACTTATCTATTGGACTGTATGATTGGATAGATGTACATTATGAGAATTATAGCAAATATATTTATAGGAGGTATAGTTTGTGTGTGGGTGTTTGCGTGTGTGTCCGTCCGTCTGTCCTCTCCCTCCGAGACGTGTCCCTCTGAGTGCACTGCTAACTGAAAGTGCTGCTGGGGCAAAAATAAGGCAAAGGCCTCAGACACTCTAATATCACCGTGGAAACTGCTGCTGATGGGATTGCAGATGGAGCACAGCACAGCACAGCTCAACACAGCACAACACAGCACAGTACAACACAGCACAGCTCAACACAGCACAGCACAGCTCAACACAGCACAACACAGCACAGTACAACACAGCACAGCTCAACACAGCACAGCACAGCACAATACAGCACAGCTCAACACAACACAACACAGCACAGCTCAACACAACACAGCGCAGCACAGCACAGCACAGCTCAACACAACAAAACACAGCACAGCTCAACACAACACAGCACAGCTCAACACAACACAGCACAGCTCAACACAACACAACACAACACAACACAGTACAACACAGCTCAACACAGCACAGCACAGCTCAGCTCAGCTCAAAACAGCACAGCACAGCACAGTACAGCTCAACACAGCACAGCACAGTACAACACAGCACAGCACAGCACAGTACAGCTCAACACAGTACAACACAGCACAGCACAGTACAACACACCACAGCACAGCACAGCTCAACACAACACACACAACACAGCACAGTACAACACAGTACAGCACAGCACAGTACAGCTCAACACAACACAGCACAGTACAACACAGTACAGCACAGCACAGTACAACACAGCACAGTACAACACAGCTGAGCACAGTACAACACAGTACAGCACAGTACAGCACAACACAGCACAGTACAACACAGTACAGTACAGCACAGCACAGCACAGCACAGTACAGCTCAACACAGCACAGCACAGTACAGCTCAACACAGCACAGCACAGTACAGCTCAACACAACACAGCACAGTACAGCACAGCACAGCACAGTACAGCTCAACACAGCACAGCACAGTACAACACAGCACAGTACAGCTCAACACAGCACAGCACAGTACAGCACAGCACAGCACAGTACAGCTCAACACAGCACAGCACAGCACAGTACAACACAGCTGAGCACAGTACAGCACAGCACAGCACAGTACAACACAGCACAGGACAACACAGTACAGCACAGCACAGCACAGTACAGCTCAACACAGCACAGCACAGCACAGCACAGTACAGTACAGATCAACACAGCACAGCACAGCATAGTACAACACAGCACAGGACAACACAGTACAGCACAGCACAGCACAGCACAGTACAGCTCAACACAACACAGCACAGTACAGCACAGCACAGTACAGCTCAACACAGCACAGCACAGTACAACACAGCACAGCACAGCTCAACACAGCACAGCACAGCTCAACACAACACAGTGCAACACAGCACAGCACAGCACAGCTCAACACAACACAGTACAACACAGCACAGCACAGCTCAACACAACACAGTACAACACAGTACAGCACAGCACAGCACAGCTCAACACAACACAGTACAACACAGTACAGCACAGTACAGCACAGCACAGCAAACCACAGTACAGCACAGTACTGCTCAACACAGCACAGCACAGCACAGCACAGCTCAACAGCATGGCCAGCTCTATGCCAGCATTGTGTTTGTGTGTGTGGGTGTTTGTGTGTGTAAAGTGTGTGTGTGTGTGTGTGTGTATGGTATGTGTGTGTTTATGTATGTCTGTGTGTGTAAGGTGTGTGTGACTCAGTGGATGAGAAGTGGGTGGTGACAGTGGGCCACTAGTCCTTGCTGATCCCCAAAGGGGATGTTGCAGAGGAGGACACTTTTTTCAAAGGGTTTCACTAAATGTTACTGTGTGATGTTCTGGCACTTTAGTATCCCACTGTTACCAGAGAAAAGATGGATGGACGGATGGATGGACGGATAGATAGATAGATAGATAGATAGATAGATAGATAGATAGATAGATGGGTAGATAGATAGATAGATAGATAGATAGATAGATAGATAGATAGATAGATGGGTAGATAGATGGGTAGATAGGTAGATAGATAGATAGATAGATAGATGGGTAGATAGATAGATAGATAGATAGGTAGATAGATGGGTAGATAGATGGGTAGATAGATAGATAGATAGATAGATAGATAGATAGATAGATAGATAGATAGATAGATGGGTCGATTATTTCATATAATTATAATGACAGTATTTTGTTATATCTTTTCATGGGGCGACACTGCAGAAATGAAACTTTGATGCAGCGTGAAGTAGTCAGTATACAGACTGTATAGCAGCATATATTTATTATACAGATTAACAACTACAGATCTGGCAACAAAAGTGAATCCAGCTCATTGTTAGCATGTTTGGACTGTCGTATGTTCTGACTGTCAGTATATTTAGACTATCAGTATATTTAGACTGTAAGTATGTTTAGACTGTCAGTATGTTGTGACTGTTAGTATGTTTAGACTGTCAGTATGTTGTGACTGTCAGTATATTTAGACTGTCAGTATGTTGTGACTGTCAGTATATTTAAACTGTCAGTATGTTGTGACTGTCAGTATATTTAGACTGTAAGTATATTTAGACTGTCAGTATATTTAGACTGTAAGTATATTTAGACTGTCAGTATATTTAGACTATAAGTATGTTTAGACTGTAAGTATGTTGTGACTGTCAGTATGTTGTGACTGTCAGTATATTTAGACTGTCAGTATGTTGTGACTGTCAGTATATTTAAACTGTCAGTATGTTGTGACTGTCAGTATATTTAGACTGTAAGTATATTTAGACTGTCAGTATATTTAGACTGTAAGTATATTTAGACTGTCAGTATATTTAGACTGTAAGTATGTTTAGACTGTAAGTATGTTGTGACTGTCAGTATGTTGTGACTGTCAGTATATTTAGACTGTCAGTATATTTAGACTGTCAGTATGTTGTGACTGTCAGTATATTTAGACTGTCAGTATATTTAGACTGTCAGTATGTTGTGACTGTCGTATGTTCTGACTGCCAGTATATTTAGACTATCAGTATATTTAGACTGTCAGTATGTTGTGACTGTCAGTATATTTCGACTGTCAGTATGTTGTGACTGTCGTATGTTCTGACTGTCAGTATATTTAGACTATCCGTATATTTAGACTGTAAGTATGTTTAGACTGTCAGTATGTTGTGACTGTCAGTATGTTGTGACTGTCAGTATGTTTAGACTGTCAGTATGTTGTGACTGTAAGTATGTTTAGACTGTCAGTATGTTTAGACTGTAAGTATACTTAGACTGTCAGTATGTTTAGACTGTAAGTATACTTAGACTGTCAGTATGTTGTGTGAACACCATTCTTATCTGTCACTGCCTTTCCCCCTTGGGCTCAGAATTCACCAGAGCTGCACAGGTTGCTATTGGAATCCTCTGCCATAAATCCAGGCCATCATGTGATCATGTGACTGCACTGGAATGACCACATCATCAACAGTCATTTGCTTCCACCACCCAGAAAAACTACTTCCTACTTTCCCACAGCACAATGTAGCAGGTGATCTGGGTGCAAATCCTCCATGTTATTGTCCCTCTTCTGCTGCATGTCAGAATAGAAGGACAATGTAAGATCACAAGCATTTGATTTGCAATTTTTCAAAGGGAAAAGAGCTCCATTGTGTGGTTGGGCCATCGGGTAGTTAAGTGGTGGTTGTTGTTGTTGTGTCTTTGCCTGAGTGTCTTATTTGGCTGTGTGCTCTGGAGACGCTCAGCCTGGGTAGGTATGTGAGCAGAGGAGGAACCCATCTTCATTTCTGACCCTTTAATCCAATTAGCCCTCGCTCACTCTCACTTTCTCTCTCTCTCTCTCTTTCGCTCTCTCTCTCGCTCTCTCTCTCTCTCTCGCGCTCTCTCTCTCTCTCTCGCTCTCTTTCTCTCTCTCTCTCGCTCTCTCTCTCTCTCTCTCTCTCGCTCTCTTTCTCTCTCTCTCTCGCTCTCTCTCTCTCTCTCTCTCTCTCGCTCTCTCTCTCTCTCTCGCTCTCTTTCTCTCTCTGTTGCGTATTTGGTGTTTGAATGGAGTGATGATGCTGTGGTTTAATGACAGGTTCATTAAACAGGTGTTGCCCCTCTCTCTCACAGGGGGTTGGGGCACAGCTGGACACAGCGTTTGTACCATAAGCAAGCATGTGCCCATGGGGTCCCAGGTGCTCCGACCTGCAGTGATTTCGCAATCCTCCCTATGTCTCTCGTCACTAGTCTATCACAGTAAAGGCACACACACTCACACACACACACAATACTCTCCCTCTCCCACAGAACCCTTCCCTTTCTGTCTAACATACAGACACACACACACACACACACACTTTCTCTCTCTCCCTCTTTCCAACAAACAATCCTCTCTCTCTCTCTCTCCCTCACTCTATCCCTCTTTCCTTTCCATTAGCTTGTGTGTGTGTGTGTGTGTGTGTTTCTTACTGACATAGAAAGGAAGACGTGGGAGTGGAGTGACAATAAGCCTCAATTTTATGATTTTAAAAGAAGAGAGGAGCGAGAGAGATGAGAGGAAAGGAGAGGGTGGGGGCAAGGAGGAGAGAGAGATTTGAGAAGGGGAGAGAGCAGAACATTGTAACCTACATTCAGGAGTGCGGCGCTGAGGACTCCTGCCCCAGGCTAACACCTAGCAATAGCACTCCCATTACACTTAGCCTCTCACACACACACGCACACATGAAGTAACAGTCAGCCTAATACTCAGAGATCTGCTCCTGCTGGAGAAGAGTTTACAGGCCCCCTGTTTTAGTCAAGAATAGGGCTTTTATCTGCCCCCCTCCCACACACACCTACACACACATCGGCCTCCTTTATTTCCTCCTCTGCATTAAGTGAGGGGGGTAATATGGAGAGATGGGTCTTTTATTTCTTTGTCGCATCCCATTGGTCTTTGATGGATTTCTGTGTGGATGTTGTCTCACCAGACAGACAGGGAGAGGCAGGACCACTTCATTACTCACACAGAAAGCCTCTTTATTTCTCTTTCTCTTGTTCCCACTCTCACTCTCTCTCTCTCACTCTCTCTTATTCTCTCACTCTGTCTGGCTGCCCTCCTTTCTGCCTTAAACATATTAGTCTCCGCTGCTGTGTCCCACCTTCTGCTTAAATTACTGTCCTCACCTGCTTTTAATGCAGTGCCTGCAGCCAGACCTCAGAACTGCTCTGATATGATCAGAGCTAGTTAGCATTAGAGCACCACACCTCAGTATAGCTAGTCTAGTTAGCATTAGTGCACCACAACACCACCAGACCTCAGCACAGCTCTGATATGATCAGCGGTAGTTAGCATTAGAGCACTACACTTCAGTACAGCTCTCACAGCTAGTCTAGTTAGCATTAGCGCACTACAACACTGTCAGACCTCAGCACAGCTCTCATATGGTCACAGCTAGTTTGCATTACACTGCCAGGTGAGGTCTGGACATCTGCACTACAACGCACACATAAATAAATAAATAAATAGATAGATAGATAGATAGATAGATAGATATGCACGTTATAGCAGAGTGTGACGGGCAGACAGACAGAAAGATTGCAAGGAGAGTTCCACTGAACTCTCTGTTCCTCCGACATCGGTTGTCTCTGTTTCTTTTTCTTTGGCTATTCCATGATGAATGTTTGAGTCCCCTTCGCTACGTTGTGTTTATAGGTAGCCGATGCTTATCTGGGGGCGTGTTTGTGTGTAGTGCCGTAAAACTATTTGTTACTTTATGAAATCTGAGTCTCCCGTGAGACTTGACAGATGCACTAGGGGGAATCAAAGCAGCCACCAATCGAGCCATAAAGTGTTAGAGGACCATCACAATGACTCTTAATCTGTTAAATTAAGGTACATTAAGCTAGAATAGTTGCATAGGGCTTCTTTATTTAATAACTACACTTAAAAGCACTACTGAGAAAATGGAGCAAAACACAGGATAGACGTAGGCATGTATTGTACTGAGTCTATGTTGGGTCTCACACACTGTGTAAAGTAGTGAGATGGCTCTCATGGGGTGGGGTGGGGGGGTTGCGTGCGCTTTGTTTATTTTTGAAGCCTGCTTCCTGGAGGGGGAAGCAGTGGGCATTGAAGGTCATTCGCACAGCTCTGTGATTTGTGCCCGGGGCTTGTGTGTGTGTATGTGAGTGTGTGTGTGTCTCCCATACACTGCCCTACATGGAGAATGACATTGCAAGTTCTCAATCGTTTAGCAGGGGCTTAGCTGGGGATGCAGATCAAAAGGGCACAGCTAAGACTCTGCAAACACACATCAACAGTGTTTTAATGAGCGGTGGGGATTTGCCAATGGCCACCCCCCCACGCTCAGAGGGGGCGAACCTGGACATTAACAATAGACACAGGGCCTGCCCATTAGCCCAGACAAGGCTCTCAAATAACTTTTATAGATTTCACAATCACACAGTGCGTGCCACATCCATCTAAATGGAAATCTCGGCTGACCTCATATTAGCCAGGCAGGTTATCGACTGAGGAGGGTTGCTGTGGCATTTGCAATGAATCGCTCTGCGTTGCTACGCTCATCTAGGCTTTCCTGGGCCTTTGTTCTGACCTCCTTTGCAAATGTTGATCGACACAAGGCTGGAACTCGCCCCCATTCAAAAACAAATAGTTTAAAGTACCTGACTGGCAAAATATTTTTAAAAAGGGTGTGTGTGTGGTGGTGGTGGGGGGCGGGGTGTATTCCCAACAAATGGATTTCTTTAGTGTTGTTGTGTTCTTTAGTAGTGTTAAAAAGCACTTTGTGGATGTTGACTCTTTTGTGCTGAAGTCTCATATATTGACGATGACACACTTCTCTCGCAAGCCAGTTTTTTCTACAAGACAAACTGTCTCTCTTTCTTCTGGGTCTAATGCCCTTTACCTCACCCATCTGTGTGCATGAGAACAAGAGAGAGCAATGAGGGGAAATAGAGGGGGGGGTGGGAGGCGGAAACAGCAAGCTCTTCCCAAGTCCTTCATTTTGTTGTGTCTGGCAGCTGGCTGCTGCTGTTTCCATAGCGAAGTGAGAATCAGTTTCATCAAAAGCAGCTTTGACCTGGTTTGACAGCACGTGTGTGTGTGTGTGTGTGTGTGTGTGTGTGTGTGTGTGTGTGTGTGTGTGTGTGTGTGTGTGTGTGTGTGTGGAGGGGAGGGTGTTTAGTTGTGGCCTGGCTGTGTTGCTAAGCCCTCTGAGTAGGCCAGACGGAGGGATAATGTGAGCGAGCGAAAAAAAGCCGCAGTCAGAACGTGAGCGCAACAACGGTTAGCACTGCAGTGCCAAGACTGGAACAAGCCCACAAATCATACAGACTGAACCTTCAGCACCAGGAGCAATTAGCACTCATTAACAATTCATTTGCCCAGGTTAGATTACACACCCACTGCTTTACCCCAGGATAGATTACACACTCACTACTTCACCCCAGGTTAGATTACACACCCACTGCTTTACCATAGGTTAGATTACAACCCCACTGCTTTACCTCGGGATAGATTACACACTCACTGCTTTAGCCCAGGTTAGATTACACACCCACTGCTTTATCCCAGGTTAGATTACACACCTACTGCTTTATTCCAGGTTAGATTACACACTCACTGCTTTACCCACATATATCAAAGATTTTTTAGAGTGTGGTTATGTCTTCATTTTTCATTGTTTTATGATAATATTTACCTGAAGTTTTTACATATATAATATTTACTCATATATATTTCTGTATACAGTATATAAATAAAATGCATGTATATATATATATGCATGCACACACACACACACACACATGTATATATTGTTCTTACTGTATGTTGGTACTTGTATTTAATGACTGGTGGATTCTCCTTGACTGTCTTTGACCTCTTCATCACTAAGCTGGTCTCAGGCGTTTAGCTCTTGTCTGTTAGCTGGCACACACACACACTTCATCACCTACAGACCCAGATTGCCAGATTGCATGTGACAACATGGGTCCATGCCCAACCCATCACAGAGCTACGCTACATTCAGGCCTGATCTATTGCACATCCTGGCCAAAAGTGTTCATAAGTAAGTCATATTCAGGCCACTGCTGGCTTCTTCTACCACCTCATTACCAAACCCCAGTCAATCAAACCAGAGCCACAGCCCATCACCTTGAAAACCATTGCGTGTCATACAGGACCAACACCATAGTTATATTAACATATTAGCATCACACACAACATCAGCATGATGGCTATCTGATAACATCACATCACACACAACATCAGCATGATGGCTATCTGATAACATCACATCACACACAACATCAGCATGATGGCTATCTGATAACATCACATCACACACAACATCAGCATCAGAGTTGTCTGGTATCCACATCACATCACACAAAACATTAGCATCACAGAGGTCTGATATCAACATTACATCGCACACATCAGCACCACGGCTGTCTGATATCAACATCACATCACACACAACAATCATACTACAGCTGTCTGATATCAACATACCATCACACACATCAGCACAAAGTGAGAGCATCTGGTCCACCAGGCTAAGTGAGGCATGCTGTAAGTGTTTGCCAGTAATTAAATTGAATAGAGTTGACTTGAATAGTTGAAGTGAACTGAGTGCAGCCTGTAGACTTTGCTGTCCTGTCCAGTCCTGTTTTCTTATGGCTACTGTGCTAATGCTGTTTGCCCTCCCCCTCTCAACTTTCTCTAATCTCTTTCTCTCTTGTCTTGTCTGTTTTCATCTATCTCTCCATCATTCTACCATTCCCTAACTTGCCATCTCTCTCTCCTTCATTCAGTTTCATCCTCCTTTTTTCTCATGTCTTTTTTCCCCTTTTCTGTCACATTTCATTCTCTTGTCTTTCGCATGTCTCACTCTCTTTCCCTCTCACTCTTTTATTCTTTCTCTTTTTTTGGCATTCTCTACCTCTTTCTCTCTCTCTTTTGGCTGCTTGCTTTATAAATAGCTTGGCCTAGATTAGGGCAGCTGCAGAGAAGCCAGAGGCTGCTTGGGTTGGGCAGGGCTCTGTGTGTGTGTGTGTGTGTGTGTGTGTGTGTGTGTGTGTGTGTGTGTGTGTGTGTGTGTGTGTGTGTGTGTGTGCGCGTGCGTGCGTGCACGGGAGAGAGTGAGTATATGCTGCAGATGAAGCAGTGGTGTTTGATTCTGGGATTGAGCAGGGATGCTGGACTGACTATTACCACTACATAACCGCAGTTATGAACACACACACACTGACTTACCACTACACCACTGCAGTTATGAACACACACACACACACACACTGACTATTACCACTACACCACTGCAGTTATGAACACACACACACACACACACACTGACTATTACCACTACACCACTGCAGTTATGAACACACACACACACACACACACTGACTATTACCACTACACCACTGCAGTTATGAACACACACACACACACACACTGACTATTACCACTACACTGCAGTTATGAACATACACACATTCACACGCACACACACACAGACTGACTGAATACTACCACTACACCACTGCAGTTATGAACACACCACACACACACAGACATGCATTTGTCGAAGACACTTTTGCACACACACACACACACTTTTGCACACATACATACACACATATTCTTCCTCTCTTCTCCTCTCTCCCTCCCTCTATCTCTGTTCTCTCTGTTCTCCTCTCTCTCTCTCCCTCTATCTCTGTTCTCTCTGTTCACCTCTCTCTGTTCTTCTCTCTCCCACTCTCTCTCTCTCTATCCCTCTCTCTGTGCCGGAGGCTTTCTGTTTATTCTTTGTTCTGCCCAGAGCATTGCCTGAACCCCAAACACAACAAAATTAGAAAACACACACACACACACACATGCACACACACACACACGCACATTCCTGCTGAATAATATGAGTCCCTCTCCATCGGGAGTGTTCTGGTTCAGCTTGCTTTTGTTAGTTTATGCTCCCTGCCGGTGGGCCTAATAAGAGCAAGTGTGTGCGTTCATGCAAGTGTGTGTGTGTGTCTGTGAGTTTGTGAGCAGTTATAAGAATTTGTAGATGCATTTGTTGTTGTGGTGTGTGATTATAAGGTGTGTGTGTGTGTTGTGAGAGAGAGAGATTAGCATGAGAGATGTGTGCTCTGTGTGATTTGTGCATTTTCTTGTTTTGTTTTGTCTGTTGGTGTTATACGGGCAACAGGCTCAGCTCAACAAAATGCTTCAGCTCTCATCACAGAACGACTGCCCTGAAAACAGGCTTGACATTTTTAAAAATCGAACGGCTTGCCCATGTCCGCCAGCGCACCGCAACGCAAGCTTAACTGTAAATGTCATTTGCAGCAGTGCCTCTGGGAGTCTTTAATTTCCATATCAGCTCATTTTCATCACACCGGCATGGCGAAAGAGTCTGTCTATTTAAGTAGTAAGTGATGAATGAAAAAAAGAAGGTGCTTCAAAAGAGATTCAGCATCAGACAGTAATGACTCAGTGTAGCGGCGGCACAGGCTATGGAGGGCAGGGAACGTATCTGCCTCCTCTCTGTCTCCCTCTCCATCCCTCCGAAGCTACTGGAGCCTTGGTGGCAGAGGATTGGTTGAGACTGACGAACTTTCCTGCAGGTGTAGGCCTAGGTGCCTCATAGAAACAGGTGGAACAATCATCTGTCCAGATGTAGCAAACAGAATGGACACAGCGTTAGCCAGGCTTCCAATTATGTGTGTGTGTGTGGGGTGGGGGTGGGGGGGTGTTTGCAACGTCTCTTCTGCTGATAGGATGTTACTTGTTTCTAACTGATGTTTACTGTTGAGGCTGACAGCTGGGGAGCTTTGGCTGGTTTGCTCCTGAATCTGGCCCAAGATTACCATAATGCCTCATCAGCAAAAGGACAAATCATTAGTGGTGCAGTGTTGGACATTTTGGCTAATTCCAAAATCACATCTACAATTTCACCTGGTTTCTAACTACAAATTAGGATTAAGATTAACTCCCACATGCTGTGGAGACTTGTTTGTATTGAACCCATGATATACAGGAGGAGACCCAGACGGTGACGATATAGTGCCTGCTTCGGTGGTGGCCGTAATTACTGTCAACGTGTGATAAACTGGATCCATTCTCCCTTAGTCATGTCTCCTGTGTGTGTGTGAGGCTTCCACCTGCTGTCTCTTCAGCACAGCTTATGGACTTACTGTCTGAGTGGCCGTCATGAAAGAGTCTGTTTATCAAGCTTATGAAGTTATTCAATAACTCTTAGTCAGTTAGCAGGAGACCAACTAGTAGCGTCACTCAGAGCAGAACGACCCTCATAATGCAGCCATGCTAATTGACTGCACGGCTACCAGGGGCAGACGGAGGAATGTACTCTATCTACTGCTCTGAATCATTCAGCTTCCCTTATTTCTAGCTTTTGTCATTCGGCTGAGGAAACGTTGGCTATTAACTGACTTTCCATGACTAAAACCGCCTAACTGAGGGCAAACTGCAGGTTTTATCACTTCCGTTCGTTACAGATTCATCGAATTGAGAAAGTGTTTATGTTCGTTGTGTGAAACAATCCAAACAAAGCAGCGCGACGTAAAGGCTACGCGGGTGACTCACAGGCGATCGAGGACCGGCTCTGCAGTGCGAAGCGGGACCGATGGGAGAGCTGAGCACACCAGCGAGCCGCTGACGTCAATGGAGCGGCGGAGGGCGCTGGTTGGCGCATTCGCGCGCACCTGACAACCCCTTTTCTGCGTGCGCTCAAGTGCGGCTTTGCCACAGAGCGAAGAGAGCCATAGTCAAGCCGAGAGCGCGGAGAGACGCTGGATGCTGCAGTGCATCGCCTGAAGTGCGTCTGAATACAAACCTACCGTGACCAGACAGAGCTTGTCCTGCCGGGACGAGTTGTCACTGCGTGGTTTTAGAGGCCTTATTGGAGAAGAAAGGGTAAACCGTTTCTTTATAGTTTCTCCCCCTGCCTTGAAAGGGAATGCCATCCATAAACATGAAACTGGAGATGGTGACACTCATCGCCTGCGATGTGGACACCGAGGTCTTTACCTCCGACAAAGTGCAGGTATCTTTTCCAACAGAAATACATATCTGTTTATCGCCGTTTTTTTCTGGGTTAGTGCCACCACCACATTATCAAAAAGCCCGCTGCATGCCCCCCTCCACCCGCATGTTACCTCGCTGACGTTTTACGTTGTTCGTTCATTGTTTTCCGTCCAGGATTTTTATCAATGAAACCGCATACCTTCATTAATATTCAAAGAGCGTATGCGCACGGGTGTCGTCAGTGCTCTGTGTCTTTGACGTCTTTGCAGAAAAAGCGCACTCAAACGTGAGGAGAAAGTGTTTGGCGTTGTCTGTTTTTTCCCAAGTCAGCGAGCCGGAATGCATTGCCATACCAAGCATCTACTTTATTTATTTGACTTGATTTATGATTTATACATTTACTGTCTAGCTTTTTTGACTTATGTTAGACACGTAAGAGGGGAGAGGAAGGGCTGCGTTTCAATTGTTCATGCAAGGCTCCGGACTGGGGATCAGTTTTAGACGCAGTAACGGTTCCAACAGCCCCCCCCGCCCCCCCCCACCACCACCCCCTTTCTCTCTCTCCTCCTCCCCCTCTGCCCTCTCAGCATTGCAGGTGCGCTGAAGAGAGGCGCATATGTACAGCCGGCTTTCGATACCGCTGACGGTAGTTCCCTAATGCTGATAGTGTAAGCCCTCGTGTTTTAAATGCGAGCCAGATGGTGCAGATAGGCGAGGATTACCTGTCAAAAGCTGCTGAACATTCTTTACCAAATTTCATTCTGTGACAGTGCACTAGCGTCCCGTCTGTCCCTTTGTCTGTCTCTCTGTCTGCCAGTCTCTCTAGCTGGTAGTGTCCTGCTTTGAACAGCAAGGTTAGGGGGGGAAAAGCGCTTGGGTTTGATGTGCAGAGCTATTTTGTTTTCTAATGTACACATGCTTGTATGTCACACACACACACACACACACACACACACACACACACACAGACACATACATGCAATATGTATACACAATATGTACACAAACACACAGAGAGATAACCCACATCCACATACAACATAGTGATGAGGCACTGCTGCAGAGAGAGAGGAGGGAGGGAGGGAGGGAGGGAGGTGGGTACCAGCCTGGCAGCGCCACCAGGTGAGATGTGCCCGTGCTCTTCTGCGTAGCTCTTGTGACGCTGCAGATGCTCTCATTTGCCTGATAAACAACGGGCCCTTTGCGCAGTGACCACACACACTCCACACACACTCCACACACATTCCACACACACTCCACACACACTCCTCACACACTCCTCACACACTCCACACACACTCCACACACACTCCTCACAAACTACATCTCTCTGCAACCATAACCTTAGCTGCCACGACAGACAGGCAGACAGACAGACAGACAGACAGACAGACAGACAGGCAGGCAGGCAGGCAGCAGACAGACAGACAGGCGGGCAGACAGACACACAGATTGGCAGACAGATAGACAGACAGACTGGCAGGTGGGCAGGTGAACTGGACTGCTGTCAGCTGCATCATATTCAACCCAGCCAAGATCATTATTTCTTAGTTGCAGCACACCTCTCTGCACCCTCTGCATTGTGACTGACACGCTTGGGACTAAGGCCAGATGCCAGCCAGATCGGAGCCAAATGTGAAACAGACCCTGCCAAACTCAGATGTGTCTTCCAGTCCTACTGGGCTCCTGTTAAACACTCCTCCTCCCCCTGCTCTCAGCAGCCTAATGCCCGCTTACACACACACACACACACACACACACACACACTGTCCTAAACTAAAATACTGTCGAAATAGTTCTAAAGAAAATGTTTAACCTGTCTCTTTCTGAAAAGGAGGTGATGTTAGCATTGTGCAATGGGTTGTGAGGGTTGTTTGGCTTCTGATTGGCTGTTTGAAGGGGAGAGAGGGAAAGGAGGAAGAGTGGGGTCTGTGGGTTTGGCGTTCATTATTCTTCCTCCTCAGTGCAACCCTGATTTTGGCCTATATATGCCACATCTGCCCCCCCCCCCCCACACACACACACACACACTCAAATCTCTTTATAGAAGGATCATGAGGAAATGGCAGAGAGATAGGGAGGGAGAGGAGAGAGTGGGAAGAAAGGAGGAAAGGAGCGAGATATTCTGAGAGGTAGAATGAATGTAAAGAGTATGAGAGGAGCGAGACAAACAGGATAAGAGAAAGACTGAAGGAGAGAGAGATAAGAAAGACGAAGGAGAGAGATAGAGAAAGACGGAAGGAGAGAGAGATAGAGAAAGACGGAAGGAGAGAGAGATAGAGAAAGACTGAAGGAGAGAGAGACAGAGAAAGACTGAAGGAGAGAGAGACAGAGAAAGACGGAAGGAGAGAGAGACAGAGAAAGACTGAAGGAGAGAGAGATAGAGAAAGACGGAAAGAGAGAGAGATAGAGAATAAAGACAGAAAAACTGAAGGAGAGAGAAAAAAAGTAGAGAGAGACTAAGAAAAAAAAGAGAGAGAGACTAAAGGAGAGTTAGCACAGCAGCGTGTGGGGTTGAGTGGATATGGGCCAAGTTTTGGTGTGTGTGTGTGTGTGTGTGTGACACGATGCTGGAGTAATCCTGCTTTTTGGCGAGTGTGATGAGATGGATGAGGGGGATTAGCCGAGGTCGGCACGTGGGGCTCCCCTTCAGATTGAGCCGATCTCCAAGACAGCTAGTCATCACAGCTCATCACATCACATCTCACTCTCTCTCACTCTCACTCTCTTTCTCTCTCTCTCACTCTCTCTCTCTTTTTCTCTCTCTCAAAATGTTTTATTACACCTGCTTATTGTGTGTGTGTGTGTGTGTGTGTGTGTGTGTGTGTGTGTGTGTGTGTGTGTGTTGACCACTCAGACTTGATCCACTGCAGAGAAGGTAATGGGGTGAGGCTGGGCAATGCTGCAGTGTTGTCCTACACCCCCTCCCCCAAGCACACATACACACACACACACACACACACATACACACACACACCAGCAACCTAGAAACCTATTTTAATATTCAAGAGAAGGATACCCTGTGCACTAGCGAATGGTCATGCACACACCATTTTATTTGCTCTGTGTGTGTGTGTGGTGTGTCTGTGATGTGTGGGTCAGCTTATGAAACGTTTTACTGTTGGCTGTAATGGTGTTGGGGAGCTGCTGTGTGTGTGTGTTGTGTGTGTGTGTGTGTGTGTGTGTGTGTGTGTCTGTGTGTCTGTGTTAGGGCTGTCATTGAACAGCGTGTGTTTATAGTGAGGGAGAGCTCACTGTGGTTGATGAAGCATGGGAGAGGGGGAGAGGGAGGGAGAGAGAGAGGGAGAGAGAGAGAGAGAGAGGAAGAGGGAGAGAGAGAGAGGAAGAGAGAGAGAGAGAAGGGTCTGGATGGACTATGTTGATTAAGAGGGGAGAGAAGGCCTGAAGAATCTACAATACAGACAGGTGTAGAAAGTGAGTAGTGAGTGTGTGTGGTGTGTGTGTGTGTGTGTGTGTGTGTGTGTGTGTGTGTGTGTGTGTGTGTGTGTGTGTGTGTGTGGTGTTAAATGGCTAAAGCATGTTGAGAGGAAGAGAAATCAGTGCTGAGTGGATCAGTCTGTAGGTTAGGGGGGTGGGAGCCCCTTAAAGACATGCAGAGCATTAAGCAGCTTTTCCCTCTGCCAAGCACACACACACACACATACACACACACACACACGCGTACAGAGAGAGAGAGAGAGAGAAAGACAAACACCATTTCACATCACACAAGACAGTGACTCAGCAAGCTTAGTGAGAATGGATGTGATGACAGTCTGTTTCTGTAATGTCAGCATGAACACACACACACACACACACACACCCTTATCTACCCATACTGACACATATACACACACACACAAACACAAACACACAAGCACACGTGTGCACTGATTCATTAACTTTGGACACATTTTGCACTTATTTAACTAAAATAATAAACTGAGAATTTCCCATAATTCCCCCACACGTTTCTCTGTGTGTGTATCAGTCATTCAGAATGGGAGAACATCTCAGAATAGTCTAGGCCTACATGAATCATGACAAAATAATTGTTTGTTCCTGATTGTGTTATTTTTGTGATCATTGGGAGCAATAATCGCAATCATGATCAAATTCGATCACGTTGCCAGTTGGCAGTGCGTTGTTACTTGGTAGTCTGTGGTGGTTTTCACCTCACTGAGAGTCCTGAAGATGACCTCTACCTGGCCGGGCCACCTGGCCGCCTGGCCTCCTGTCTGATGGGGGTGCCATGGTAACAGGAGTGAGGAAGAGAAGCGGGAGAGGAAGAGGAGAGAGCGGCATGGTATCAGGTTGTCCTGGCCTTGAAAGTCTTGAAACTCTATCTCTCTGGACCTGGCACAGTCTTAGGACTGCCTGTCACCACAGACCAAAGCTGCCTGGATGACCAGTTATAGACCATAGTCTTATAGTCTATATGACCATAGAGTGTGGAGACAGACAGAGTCTTATAGTCTATATGACCATAGAGTGTGGAGACAGAGGGAGTCTTATAGTCTATATGACCATAGAGTGTGGAGACAGAGGGAGTCTTATAGTCTATATGACCATAGAGTGTGGAGACAGAGGGAGTCTTATAGTCTATATGACCATAGAGTGTGGAGACAGAGGGAGTCCTATAGTCTATATGACCATAGAGTGTGGAGATAGAGGGAGTCTTATAGTCTATATGACCATAGAGTGTGGAGACAGAGGGAGTCTTATAGTCTATATGACCATAGAGTGTGGAGATAGAGGGAGTCTTATAGTCTATATGACCATAGAGTGTGGAGACAGAGGGAGTCTTATAGTCTATATGACCATAGAGTGTGGAGACAGAGGGAGTCTTATAGTCTATATGACCATAGAGTGTGAAGAGAGACCAGAGTCTTATAGTCTATATGACCATAGAGTGTGGAGACAGAGGGAATCTTATAGTCTATATGACCATAGAGTGTGGAGACAGACCAGAGTCTTATAGTCTATATGACCATAGAGTGTGGAGACAGAGGGAGTCTTATAGTCTATATGACCATAGAGTGTGGAGATAGAGGGAGTCTTATAGTCTATATGACCATAGAGTGTGGAGACAGACCAGAGTCTTATAGTCTATATGACCATAGAGTGTGGAGACAGAGGGAATCTTATAGTCTATATGACCATAGAGTGTGGAGACAGAGGGAATCTATAGTCTATATGACCATAGAGTGTGGAGACAGAACAGAGTCTTATAGTCTATATGACCATAGAGTGTGGAGACAGAGGGAGTCTTATAGTCTATATGACCATAGAGTGTGGAGATAGAGGGAGTCTTATAGTCTATATGACCATAGAGTGTGGAGACAGAGGGAGTCTTATAGTCTATATGACCATAGAGTGTGGAGACAGAGGGAGTCTTATAGTCTATATGACCATAGAGTGTGAAGAGAGACCAGAGTCTTATAGTCTATATGACCATAGAGTGTGGAGACAGAGGGAGTCTTATAGTCTATATGACCATAGAGTGTGGAGACAGACCAGAGTCTTATAGTCTATATGACCATAGAGTGTGGAGACAGAGGGAGTCTTATAGTCTATATGACCATAGAGTGTGGAGATAGAGGGAGTCCTATAGTCTATATGACCATAGAGTGTGGAGACAGAACAGAGTCTTATAGTCTATATGACCATAGAGTGTGGAGACAGACCAGAGTCTTATAGTCTATATGACCATAGAGTGTGGAGACAGAACAGAGTCTTATAGTCTATATGACCATAGAGTGTGGAGACAGACCAGAGTCTTATAGTCTATATGACCATAGAGTGTGGAGATAGAGGGAATCTTATAGTCTATATGACCATAGAGTGTGGAGACAGACCAGAGTCTTATAGTCTATATGACCATAGAGTGTGGAGACAGAGGGAGTCTTATAGTCTATATGACCATAGAGTGTGGAGACAGACCAGAGTCTTATAGTCTATGTGACCATAGAGTGTGGAGACAGAGGGAGTCTTATAGTCTATATGACCATAGAGTGTGGAGACAGAGGGAGTCTTATAGTTATATGACCATAGAGTGTGGAGACAGAGGGAGTCTTATAGTCTATATGACCATAGAGTGTGGAGATAGAGGGAGTCTTATAGTCTATATGACCATAGAGTGTGGAGACAGAGGGAGTCTTATAGTCTATATGACCATAGAGTGTGGAGATAGAGGGAGTCTTATAGTCTATATGACCATAGAGTGTGGAGACAGAGGGAGTCTTATAGTCTATATGACATAGAGTGTGGAGATAGAGGGAGTCTTATAGCTATATGACCATAGAGTGTGGAGATAGAGGGAGTCTTATATCTATATGACCATAGAGTGTGAGATAGAGGGAGTCTTATAGTCTATATGACCATAGAGTGTGGAGATAGAGGGAGTCTTATAGTCTATATGACCATAGAGTGTGGAGATAGAGGGAGTCTTATAGTCTATATGACCATAGAGTGTGGAGACAGACCAGAGTCTTATAGTCTATATGACCATAGAGTGTGGAGACAGAGGAGTCTTATAGTCTATATGACCATAGAGTGTGGAGACAGAGGGAGCTTATAGTCTATATGACCATAGAGTGTGGAGATAGGAGGGAGTCTTATAGTCTATATGACCATAGAGTGTGGGAGACAGACCAGAAGTCTTATAGTCTATATGACCATAGAGTGTGGAGACAGACCAGAGTCTTATAGTCTATATGACCATAGAGTGTGGAGACAGAGGGAGTCTTATAGTCTATATGACCATAGAGTGTGGAGACAGAGGGAGTCTTATAGTCTATATGACCATAGAGTGTGGAGATAGAGGGAATCTTATAGTCTATATGACCATAGAGTGTGGAGACAGAGGGAGTCCTATAGTCTATATGACCATAGAGTGTGGAGACAGAGGGAATCTTATAGTCTATATGACCATAGAGTGTGGAGACAGAGGGAGTCTTATAGTCTATATGACCATAGAGTGTGGAGACAGAGGGAGTCTTATAGTCTATATGACCATAGAGTGTGGAGATAGAGGGAGTCTTATAGTCTATATGACCATAGAGTGTGGAGACAGACCAGAGTCTTATAGTCTATATGACCATAGAGTGTGGAGACAGACCAGAGTCTTATAGTCTATATGACCATAGAGTGTGGAGACAGAGGGAGTCTTATAGTCTATATGACCATAGAGTGTGGAGACAGAGGGAGTCTTATAGTCTATATGACCATAGAGTGTGGAGACAGAGGGAATCTTATAGTCTATATGACCATAGAGTGTGGAGACAGAGGGAGTCCTATAGTCTATATGACCATAGAGTGTGGAGACAGAGGGAGTCTTATAGTCTATATGACCATAGAGTGTGGAGACAGAGGGAGTCTTATAGTCTATATGACCATAGAGTGTGGAGATAGAGGGAATCTTATAGTCTATATGACCATAGAGTGTGGAGACAGAGGGAGTCCTATAGTCTATATGACCATAGAGTGTGGAGACAGAGGGAATCTTATAGTCTATATGACCATAGAGTGTGGAGACAGAGGGAGTCCTATAGTCTATATGACCATAGAGTGTGGAGATAGAGGGAGTCCTATAGTCTATATGATCATAGAGTGTGGAGATAGAGGGAGTCTTATAGTCTATATGACCATAGAGTGTGGAGATAGAGGGAGTCCTATAGTCTATATGATCATAGAGTGTGGAGATAGAGGGAGTCCTATAGTCTATATGATCATAGAGAGGGAGTTTTGTACTGGTAGGAGTGTTGGGCGGAGAACACACACTGGTCTCTCACACTGGGACCTTGACTGGGAGTGCTGGCTGGCTGAAGAGAGGATTGTAAAAGAGTGAGTGTGTGTGTGTGTGTGTGTGTAGTTTAACAGAGAGATGATGTGTGTATGGAAGGGCTCTTGCATAAAGTAGATGTGTTCATGATTGTGTGTGTGTGTGTGTGTGTCTGTCTTCTAGTAGGTGGTGTCATAAAGGAGTGTTGTGAAGGCGAAATTAATGTTTTATCTCCAGGTGTGTGTGTGCATCATGTCGCGTGTGCTTGTGTGTGTGTGTGTGTGTGTGTGTGTGTGTGTGTGTGTGTGTGTGTGTGTGTGTGGTGTGTGTGTGTGTGTGTCTGCAGACAGGAGGATGGCAGCAGGGTTCAGATTCAAGGGGAACTTTAGTAGTGCACAGGGACTCATGTATCAGATCAGAGCAGAGGAGAGGTGACACACACACACGCACACACACACATACACACACAGATATGATGCACACAGACAGACACACACATTCGTGAGACATGATGCGCGCACACACACACACACATACAGCCCTCTATGCCCTCAGCCTCTGCGTGTTTCTCATGTTACAGTGTCCACTATCACACACACACGACCAGCTTTCACATGGCTGCACACACACACACACACACACAAAACCAGCTTTCACACATCACACACACACACACAGATTCTCTGCCCTATTTTGTATCTTCTCTCACAAGATCACACACACATATCATCACACACACACTTGTTTCCTGCAAATGGCCAGAGACTGTGGGATTCTTGGAGAAGTTGTTCAACATACCAACACTTTGAGATAGCCTAGTGTGTTACAGCATGTGTGTGTGTGTGCATGTGGATGTGATCAAAGTCAAAACAGCCCAAAACTTTATGACTGACTTTATTGATATCAATCAAACGGCCCTTACCAGAGCATCACTAGTGCTTCTCAGTCTCAGACTCAGTCTTGTCTTGCAGTACATTTGAAATGGAATATTGGATATATTTTCCAATGAATGTCCGACTACAGACTCTGTTTTTTGTGGTAACATTTATGAGAATAATAATAATAACAACAACAATAATAACAATACTACTACTACTAATAATAATATGTACAATTATATTCTAAATCAGTAATTGTAATGGTAACAAAATGTTTATTGTTATTGTTCTTAGCTCCGACGAGTGTATGTGTGTGTGTGTGTGTGTGTGTGTGTGTGTGTGTGTGTGTGTGTGTGTGGTGTGTGTGTGTGTGTGTGCATGCGTGCATGCCTACCGTCCCCTCTGTGGTTGGTCCAGGGCATTAGCACATCGCTGTGGTCACTCACTCTGGGGTGGGGGGAGGTATGGGCCTCCTCCCTGTGATTTGCTAACTGCATCCGAGCCAGCGCTGGGCCGGGACCGGGCCTTGCACACACACACACACATACACGTGCTGAACATGCCATCCGTTTTGTAAGATGCCTGTGCAGGAACATTGCATAACTCAGACAAGCGAATGAGCTGTTAGGATTACCTTCCCACGCTTAAAAAACACACGCTGAACACACACACACACACACACACACACACACACACACACACACACACACACACACACACACACACGCTGCACATGACAGTTTGGGCTAATAGGATTCATTTCTGTCTGTGCTGTAAAGTGGCGTCCACCGGCGAGAGCCATGGAACGTTCCGGGATGGGATGGGGGGGGGGGGGGGCGCTGTCAATAACATTCCCCACTCCTTTATTGATCCATCAGTAACACCAATCAGCACACAACGGCAACTGGGTGAGCACAGACGGGGCAAAGGGTGACCAGGAGAGGCACACACACACACACACACACACACACACACACACACACAGGAATAGACACAGAGACAGAGACACACACGGACACAGAGACACACAAGACACACTGGGACAGAGAGACAGAGACACACTGGGACATGGCTAGGTGTTGTGTGAGGTCGTGTTTGTTTACCACTCTGGGATAAACAGACACACAGACACACTGGGACAGACAGACACACAGACACACTGAGTCAGGGCTAGCTGGGGGGTATATGTTAAAGTCGCTAATCATAGCAGCACTCAAGTGATTAGGCCTCGTTTGAAGTAACGTCAACTTTTAACATGAGGCTGAAACCACTCCACTAACCCGCGATAACCACTGCTGCTTCTCGTTCACTTAAATGAGACTTAAATCAGCTGCAGCATCCTCTTCTGCAGCAGCTCAACACCAGACCTAAATAGGTGATTTAGGAATAACTGATTTACTGTTGTAAAATTAAGGCAGAACTAAGAGAATTACAAGAAAGAAGCCTTGATTTGCTCGTCATCTGCAGGATTTGAAGTGAAAAATGGAATATCAAGGAAAAAATGGAATATCAAGAAAAAAAAGAAATTATAGCACTAGTAAAGCAAAAATTGGCAAAGATAATCGTTTGAAATAACGTACTAAATCATAATTTAGTCTTTTACTGTTTTGCTTTTGTCTTCTGCCTGTTGGAACAAATTGCCAATCACATTGTATTTCCACACAAATTGTCAATCACATTGTATTTCCACACAAATCGTCAATCACATTGTATTTCCACACAAATTGTCAATCACATTGTATTTCCACACAAATCGTCAATCACATTGTATTTCCACACAAATTGTCAATCACATTGTATTTCCACACAAATGGTGGGCTAAAATAGATTTGCACCTGTGACTGAAGGCAATCAGTCATTCAGTTAAGACATACTACTCATTGTGGCAGGTATGTGTTACTGGCAGGTATGCAGCGTGTGCCTAAACCTAGGAGGATGTGTGCA